>JAUZST010082049.1:0-76746 GCA_034779995.1 Parotocinclus haroldoi | reverse complement strand
TATGTATGTGTATGTAGATAAGTAGATAAGTGAAAAAAGAAACATAGTCACAAATAAAAATTAATTAAAGGCAATATATCATTTCCTCATTATTAAGTTGTTCTAAGATGAAGTAACATTTTTTCTAAACATGTTTAAAACAATTTATATTTTGAATAGTTTTTTTTAAAGGTGCAGTGACTAAGAACTTTCTATAACCACAATAATCACTTTATTATCCTACCGCCTGAAATCTGCTTGCACTAAAATACACTTTTTGATCTTTATTTGCGCGTTTAACGTGCAGCAGTTGGGTAAAACTTCACTCTTAATAGCCTTAATTCATGCAGTATTTAATGAGTGAGTAATCATGAATCCATAGATTTAATACACACATGTATATGTCATCACGGACATGAAAGTGTGTGATGTGTGTCATGTATGTGTTAATGCAGGAGCAGTGTATTAATTCATGTAGGAATGAATGTTAAGCATTACTAAAGCATTACTTTATCATGTGTTCATGGTATTTGTGGCCCTCAAAGTAAAGCATTACAAGAATGCTCCTCTGAGAATTAATACAGAATGAAAATTAGACTAACAAAGTAGGGAAAATGATCAACCCCCCTGAGTTAATATTAGTAAAGGCAAGTCAAGTCGGATTTATTTATATGGTACTTTTTACATGAGCCACTTTTTGCTGAGTATTAGGATATGTCTGTACTAGCCTTGCAAATCTAGATTCTGGAATAACTGTTCGATCGATTTTGTGTTGAGATACAATGGACTGCTCTCACAGGTCAGGGATCTAAGTTGTTCACGCATGGAAATTCGCCTTTCTTGTTATCTTGAAAGGTGAACCACCTGCCCATATTGACAGCAGCCATTTTCCCTTTAGTACTGATAAAATTTCTCTGTTCCTGCTGAAATCATTCACACCACATGTTGCCACCACCGTGTTTCTTAGTGGATATGGTGTATTTTGAGTGGTGTGCCATGCTTGTTTTAGCCACACATTGGTTCAAATCCCACTTCTGCCACAACTGGGTCCCTGAGCAAGGCTCTTTACCAACAATTGCTTGGATTATAAGACTGTTTTCATTGTAAGTCACTCTGGATAAGGGCTTCTACTAAATGAAGTAAATGTAGTATTTTGGTATCCATTCCCATCCATAGTACATAATGATGCTTTTGTGGCAGTGCGTCCCCAAGCTTGTCTCACCCTTGTTTGCTAATTAGGACAGCAGGACTTTCCTTCTCCTCTCTTCCCCCGATGTGGGTCCGACTGTGCTGAACCTCACCATGGAAACCTTGATGGCAGAATACCCAGAAGCTTGCATGTCTCATTTATGCATGTCTTTGAGACTGTGCATAGAGAAGTGAAAGAGGTGAAGAGCTTGAATGCCTAAGGAAATGCACTTCTCTGGGCCACTGGGTTGTTTGTTATTTGGCTGTCACATATACTGTATTTTGGCACATATATTCTTAACTTATTATTATTATTAACTTAACTTTAGTGTGAAAAATACACAGTAATTGTGGCACAAACAAAAGCGTTTAACATAATATGATTAATCTGGGATCAGTACATGGTTGCTGCAATTGCAACTGCGTGTGTTAAAAGATTGGGTGGATCAGCTCAGATGAGAAACACAGCAATGTCATGTGGATGGTGCTCCTAGAATTCTAAGCAGTGATTTTCATTAAGCAAATAATTCAATGTTGGTCTCATTACACAACCCTCCTGGCGCAAATGTGATTTTTCACAAACAATAAAAAAGGCTTCTTTTTGTCACGTGTTCAGGTAACAGTGCATAGGTTTTCCAATCCACAATGCACATCTCCTAAATTTCTTGAGAGCAATCTTCAGGCTTTTGGTTGCTTTTATATTTATTACACCCCTTAATTGGTCACTGGTTTTTGAAGGTTGAAATTTAGGCAGTGCCATGGTTATGCCATATTATTTTCATGTACTATTATGGATTTAGGAGGGCTTAGAGTTAGAGTTGTACCAAATGTTCAAAGCTTTGAAATATATTTTTACAACCAGGTCTTCACTATAATTTTGTCCCAGACTTATGATAGCTTCTTGTTTTTATAATGTTTGTGTAAGTATACTCTCAAAATCTGCTACCTTTGAGAACAAGTTATATTTTCTGATGAACCCCCTCCAAGACTGTGAGGTACATCTGAAAAAAATGATTGTTTGGAGAACAATAAATGAGAGCTACAATGAGCCCAGTGTCATGCCAACAATAAAGCATCCTGAGACCATTCATGTATGGGGTTGCTTCTCATTCAGGATGAGATTTGTTTGTTTATACATCATCCAAGAGCAACTTCTCCCAATGCTCCAGGAGCAATCTGGAGATGAATAATGCTTTTTCCAGCATGATGGAGCACCGTGTCACATGGCAAAGGTGATAACCAAGTGGTTCAGTCAAACACCAAACTCACCAGTCCATTTGTTAGAAGATACTCTCCATGTTTCCTCTTAGGTAAATGGTAAATTACTTCATAGGTATGCTTAAGTTACAGTTCTGAATTATTGCAAGTTTCCTTGCAAGTCGCCATTTGACGTTATCTAAAAAAAAAATAGCATGTACCTAGAAAGTGGCATTTATTTCTGAATTATGAATCGCACCTTCTTCAGTATGCCCAGAAGGGGTTAAATTGATATTGGCCAGCCTGATGTTGAAAATCTTAAATCTAATGGGTCAGAAATCACCTTTTCATTTTGTTAATACACTTACATTATCTAATCCTTCAAAATCAGAAGGGGACAGCAGGAATGTAGACATCAGACATTCTAATGAGCAGCTTTAAGTAGCATTTGAATTGATTAATGGCTTTGATTTTATTTCATTCGTGACCACTCTGCCCGATGCCTTGTAGAGGTTGCTGGTCACACCACAGCAGTGCTGCTTTAGCCAGTATTTATTGCCACCCTGCTGACTTGGCAGGCAGGCCTTTACGCCTTGGAATCCATGGCAATTTAAAGTGATGACCTAACACGCATGTCTTTGGACTGTGGGAGGAAACAAATACCTGAAGTATCCCACGCAGACACGGGGAGGACATGCAGACTCCACACAGAAAGGACCCAGGCCGCTCCACCCTGGGATTGAACCTGGAACCTTCTTGCTGTGAGGCAGTGGTGCTACCCACCAAGCTACATTAAATATTTAAATGTTTTATACATACCTGTTTGTTAAATCTTTTCTGAAGGGTTTGAAGGGCCTGACTGTATGCCACAGGTAGAACTACAAGTGCAACTATTGTATTGGGTAAATAGAGCTGATAAAAATGAGTGATGAGTGTAGAACACCAAAAGCTGTACATAAAGTGATCAGTGAGTGCACTCTGCTTCAATATCACATGCTGCGTGCACATGCTCTTGAGCTTTGACATAAGACCCAAATAAATACTAGATATGGTGTATATTATATCATGGTTTGTTGATATATTTTTGTGTTTGAGTATGATACACTTTCATGTGTCATTTATATGTTCTAGTGTATAGTCCCAGCTGAGCTCTCTGCAGACTTCTCCTGCTGTGCTGTGCTCTCTCGCTTTCAGAGGAATCTGTCACCTTAGCAATATGGCTGTATTCCCAACCACAGTTCAACAGAACAAGTGCTCACTGCATTAATAAAAAACACAAACTACGCTCAGAACTCTTTTAATTGACTTTAATTTGTGCAGTTTGAAAGTGAGTTTAAAGCAATTTAAAGTGTTTTTAGGGCAGTTTAGTAACAAAAATATTTCAATAATGTGACAGCTTGTGATTAATGGGCTTAATTGTGCTGAACTCATTTTGTTGTCCACGGTTTTGGTCAGTTTCCTTGCACACCACCTAAATCAACTTCCTTTTCTTATGCTGATACTTTAGAAAAAAGACACAGCTGTGAGTGTTTTGAAGTACAGCTGGCACGCCAAGCCATTCGCCTAATAATTCAAATAAACAGGTAAGCATGGAATTTGAGTCAAATAACTACATAATTTAAGCTTTTACAAATTGAATTTAAATCTGTATCCCCACATCTGTGCACAATTAGTGCCAGTCCCATGCCAAGTAAAATCGGAAGGGATGCATCAAGAAGGGCATTTAGTGTTAAACCTGTGCCAAATCCAATCGGTGGACCTGATTTGATCCACTGTGGTAACTTCCAATGGCAGCAGCCAAAAGAGTATAAAGATGAGGAATCTGTGTAATTTGTCCTTTTGTACATGCCAATGACATCACGTGGCTCTAATGGCAGAGGAAGGCATTAAGAAGAGCACTATTTAAAATACTATGAGCTCTTGCCTACTGCTGTAATTCCATGATAAGCCAACTAACAAATAAACCAGGTTTAGAAGGTCTGTGTCTATGCACATAGAGGCCTATTGCTGTCCATTGGCTCTTTCTGCTTAGTTTGCATTGAACGGGCTTGCTCACAGTGACTCTGCAAATTAAAAAATACTAGCATTTAAATGTCAGCAAGAAAAATGCAATATTAGAGAATATGTAGTGAATTATTATTTTTTTATGATTAGCAGCGGTTATATACTTTAGGAATGGCCAGTGGTATTATAGTCAAAAGCAGAATTCTCCTGTGCACAATGTATTTCCACAGCTAGGTAGAGGTGTCCAGTCTCCCTTGTGCTTGTTACATATTCCCACAGCTACAGCTCTGAGAGCAGTAGAATAGGGACCATTTCAAACGGCTCATTTTGTGTAAGGAAGATAACACAGGGTATGAACCATTACATGTGAAGCAAACAAAAAGCACTAATAGTTATCCACTTCACAAATAGAAGAATAAGAATAAGAAATCCTTCTTATCCAGTCCCTGTGACGATCAGTGCTTTTTCCCTATTGGAAAGAATCACTACAGTTCATTTTTTTGTTTTTTTCAAAGCAGAAGCGCAGTTGACTCAGAAAACTGAATAGAAAACTATTACTAAATGAATACATAACAGATAGTCAGGTGACTTCAAAATAAAATTTCATACTATGTTAAAATCTAAATACACACTTAAAACACTAATTGACTAATTGTGATACTGGTGTCCTGTATATTTATTTGTCAGATTAATTTGTCATGCCAGATCTACTTTAATCTATATCTAGTAACTGCCTCTATGAACTTTTCTGATACTGTATACTGTAACTACACAAGTTAGTGCATTTACAAGTCTGGTTATCTCCAGCTTGTCGACTCATATGTAAAAGGATTAGGAATTTAACAAACTTGGCAGTGTTTTCATCTTGCACTAGGGCCCTATCCCAGTCTTTGTAAAGTAATCAATACATTTTGAACTAAAAAGGATATAAATAAATAAAAGGATTTCTATGGCTTCATGGTATTGAGGAAGCCCAATTTATGGACCATCAAATATGCCAGCTTTCAGCTTCTTATGTGAAAGAGCAAAACATTTGCTACAAAGGTACTTGAAGCACTCACTAGCTTTATCAAAAACGGTAACAAACAATTTCATGATTCTCAATTGTATATGCGATGGGGGGAGCAACACTTGTATTAACAAGTAGGTAATTCTTAATATTATTAGCACCTGCATCTGAACTATTTCTCTAGTAGGCCATCCTTTTCTCAAATAATGTTCTGTCTTTGCATCCCAAAGGCACAAGAAACAAGGACATTTTGTGTAACTGCTTTGTTGTCCTACAAGCATCAATATAGCCTTCAAGTCGCCACATAAAAAGCCAGCAATTATCGTTATTTTTGGTTTATTGTGGAATGGTTCTCATGGATTCACTGTATTTCATACAGTGTACAGTACATATCTGCCTCCGTTTGTTAGCTACAATACCATCACTTCCCATTAACTCAATAAGTCCTTTGACTATAAGTCCTTATAATAATATTTCGCAAGATCTTTCTCTCTGTTATTATACATCAATGTGGTACTGGGTGCGAAGCTGATATATTACTTGAGTCTTTAGGCTTTACATTAGTCTTGAACCCAGTAACTTTCCCAAGGTTGCCCAACTTGCCCAAGGTTTGTCCTAGTCACCCAGTTTAACCACAAATTATGCATGATAAGTATTTTGTACTAAGCTAGATGTATTTGTTGTTTGTTTGGGTATTGTAAAATAACCACAAATGTAACCGAATATATCAGGATCATTCCAGGACCATCCGCAAAAACAAATTTAACAGATTTGCAACTTCTAAACCTCTTGAATGACTGAATGCTGCCGTTGGTTTTCATGCAGCTTGTGTAGCCATAAAACACCAGCCTCAGCAGTTTTAAACTGTTTAATAAGCATTCTTCCCATATCTTTTTTCATATTCAGCTTGTCGTTCTGTGCATTAATTGTCTTTTTGCATATTTATCAGAATAATAATGTTACATTATTACTATAGGAGTTCATAAGTAGACAGAATTTAGCAGAAAAAATAGACATGACTAGAGGAAATGGATGCGATTTTTGGATTCAGCATACTAAATACATAAAGATCACCTTATCTTGTGGTCAGCAAAACTGATGTAGACCTGTGCTTTAATTTGTTTTTATTTAGATACATCACCAGTGTGTCATTGTTTATGTAAAAGAAGTACACAAAAGATAAGTTGGGTGATGAAATGAATGCTGTCGTTTGCTTCCAAAAAGCCACACAGTTGGCAAAATTAGTTGGTGTGTGCCAGGCAATGAACAGTGTCTTTGAAACAGAACTAGAGGGATAATGTACCAACACAGTTAACTGAAGTCGGAGCATTGCAGTATAAACCTGTTTTATCCCTTCACTGACCACATCACAAGAGAGCTGGATTTAAGAGAAATGAGCTTGCAATCCTAGCTGCCTGACTGGAGCAAAAATGCTCACAGAAAAGAAACAAGAAAAATAAATTAAATGGTACGAACATGATCTGCCACATCTAAGCTGAACGAAACATTGAGAGAGCTGGACAGAAACATTTCAGAAACATTTTTCCCTAATATTAAAAGATTACTTCAGATCTATCTCACTCTTCCTGCCACAACACATTCATGTGAGAGGTCATTTTCAGTCTTACAGGGACGAGTTAGAGCAAGGTTGAGATGGAGCATAAGACATGACAGACTTAAAGGCATTGGCATAATGTATCTTCAGAGAAACATTTGACCCAGAGAAATCTCTGAAATGGTAATGCAAAGACAAAAGTTTGTGGACACCCTAAAATATTTTTTTGTGTAAAATCCTGTAGAGATGAAATATATTCAGCTACCACAGTGCATGTATCTGTGGTGTATTATTGGTGCTTAGGGGTATGCTTTGTTTCAGAGATAAGATTAGAAGCCAAATAGAAAGGTGGACAGTAACAGTAAATATGGTGTAGTGTATATGGGGTTGAGGTAAATATACAAGCATTAAAACTCTTCTCTGTACTGGCACCAAGATGCTAGATTGAACTTCTGCTGTCCGAGTGCTTGAGTCTCTTGCTGCCTTCAAGTGGCTTACCTCTTCACTAGGCACTTAAGCGAAGACTGTAAATAAAATTGCATATTTAATTAAAAATGTTTCCTTTTGAGTTTTGTTAATTTACCCTAGTATGTTCTGGATGGATTGTATTTTTGGGGTACTGCATTTTTGTACTAGCATGAGGTAATGCCTATTAAGGAGGAAACAAAGCACTTCTGTAAGTCGCTCTTGTCTTCTAAATGCTGCAAATGTAAATATGATGATCTTTATTTAGTTTATTTAGTCACTACAGCAGATCACTGCATACATAACCCTCCTCCTTTTACTCAGGCTTGGGACTGGCACTAGTAGTGTAACCCCATTAACTAGAGTTTGGTATGGACTGAACCCAGGCCTCCTGACATTGCTGTTTCCAGCAATTGGCTTGAACCACTGAGCTATGGTGGCTGCCATGGAGTGGTAAATGAATAAAGTTAATTAAACAGTCAAGCTAAGTGCCTAAACTGACGTCAAAATCCTTTACGGAATTTAGCATTGTGGTATATTAGTGTGAAGTAAGTTACGGGCATTTCCTCTATAAATCCCTCAACTTTTCAGCTTAATTGTCATGTACTGTAGTAGGTCATTGTCTAAAAAAAGCATCTCTGGACTGTTAGCTCTTCATTTGAACTTTCCCCCATTTGCTATGTGTTCAGCTGAATTTGACACTTTATTTGTTTATTTTTTGACAAAGTCATTAAAGAACACGGAAGATACCCAGGGATCTTTCTGCACATATGGGGTACATTTTGGTAGAACCTTGAGAAATGTTTTCAAGCTCTGGGGTTCATCATACATTGATTTAAAATGCATATGGATAATACTGAATAAAAAAAGGATATACCTAAAATTTAATAATTGACCCATAAAATGATATAATGCAAGCATAGGCTCCTTTTCAGGACAGGTTCCACTCAGAACAGGTCTCGCCATGGTCGACCAAAGTTTACCATACTGTACACAGACCATACTGTATCAAACTGGTCTGCATGGCTGTCGTGCCAGAAGGAAGTTTCTTCTAAAGATGATGCACAAGAAATCCTGCAAGCAGTTTGCTAAAGACAAACCGACTAAGAACGTAAATTACTGGAACCATGTCCTGAGGTTTAGATGGTGCCAAATGTGTGTGTTGGCAACCAGGTGAGGAATACATGAAGGGAACCATGAATGGCAACATGTACTATGACATCCTAAAGTAGAACGTGATCCCCTCCCTTCAGAAAATAGGCTTCAGGGCAGTATCCAACATGATTAAGACCCCAAACAAACCTACCTCCAAGATATCCACTGCCTTACCAAAGAAACTGAGGATAAAGGTCAAGCACGTCTCCAGCTGTAATCCCTATTGAGCATCTGTGGGGCATTCTGAAATGGAAGGTTGAGAATGCCCCACAGATGCAAGGTGAGATACTGTATCTATTCTGCTTAAACCTAATCCATATTCAGACCCTTTTACATACATACATACCTGATGGTCCAAGGTTCAAATCCCACCTCTTCCAAAAAACTGCCACAGTTGGGTCCTTGAGCAAGGCCCTTAACCTACGATTGCTTGAATTGTAAGACTGTATGAGTTGTAAGTCGCTCTGGATAAGGGCATCTGCTACATGTCATAAATGCTCTGATATATAATCAAGGCACAGAACATTTTTATGAAAGGTGCAGTGTTTTGAATGGTACATGTTAGACTAGTTATCTGTGCATCTTCCCTGGATGGTAAATCTGTACAATACTTTAACCATTTAAACATGCTTTATGGACTGTTTATTTAACATATAGTATGTGGGCACAGCTACAGTACAGAGAGATATATCTCCAAGGACTAAATTAAGGTTCATAATGGCACTATGCCCACAATGTAGCAATAAAAACATGTTTGGGTCTTACACATACTTATGGAGGAGAACAATGACAGGTGAAAGTTTATCCCTTATCATGCTGTAAATAACAGTGTTATTATCCAGCTCATGAATAACTCGGTCACTGTTTGTTATTGTCCAGAGAGTTCTCCTGTACTGAATGGAACAGACCAGAGTAGGGCAGCACAACTGAGGAAGGAAACATTCACCTAAAACACACACACACACATGGAACCAGCACAAACTATATCTGTTTTGCAGTACTCCGAGCTGGTATTTTTTTCCTTTACAATTTACATGGCATTGTGAAGTTTGTGAAGAGGGTTCAGGTAACCAGCATATTTTCCTGATTAATACAAAAAAACAGCTATCTTACCAGCCAGCATCTATTATATTTATTAATATATGTATGGTTTAATGGGTTCATTGGCACCCAATGCATTCTGATTTGATAGCACTGTTATGTGCTTGTAATTAATCACAGATGTGTTTCTAGCAAGTGCCCACACTGTGAGATTTCTTTTTGTTTGGGGAGTTTAATGAGTTGCCTGGTTTGACTATCATAAATATTCTCTCCTCTCTTTCCCACATAGTGTGGTTAAGTACATTTAAGATCAACTAATAAATTAAAGTATTTGCACCCAGATGAAAACAAGAATGTGTGTTATTTGTTATTTCTTTGTAATGTAATTTTATGTTTCAGTGTAATTAAATATCTAAACACTGGTCAATATCTACTGACTGTTTTGCAAATCTAAATAATAATCACAGGACTTCATATAGCACAGAAAAGGTCACCTTAACCTGCCTTACAAGAAAAAACAAAACAAAGCAAAGCAAAGCATCCCATGTTACTCCTGCTTGTCCTTGTCAGGAATGCTGGACTGGTTTGGAGCCTATTCCAGAATTCATTGGGCACAAGCAAAGGTACACCCTGGACAGGGCATCAATACACCGCAGAGTTCCACACCACACCACCTGACCATCATGCTTCATAACTGCTGTTTCCAGCAGTTTGCTGTTTACAGGGTCTAGTAAGAGCCACAAAAGGTGGATAAGAAAAGCTCTGGTCAAAAGAGAAAAAAGTTAACATAGCTTTTGCAAATTACAAAGAAATAGGCATTGTGCAAACGTAAATTAACCAATAAAAGAATAAAAAAGTTTTGCACATGATAATTTAGGTTACATTTTTTCTGATCAAGAAAAGGTTGGGATAGGATGATAATTCAAATTAAAACACAAACAAACAAAATATAAAAACACAGCATTTCTAACATTAACATATATTTAATTGCATAATTGTTCAATTCAAGATATTTCATGTTTTGTTTGGTCAACTTTATTTTATTTGTTAATACACACCTATTCCTACATTTTAGGGCCACAACACGTTCCTAAAATATTGGAAAGGTAAAGAAATTTCTTATTTGTTAAATTTCTTGTTTCCATTTCTTCCCATGACAAGTACTTTACCAGCTCTTTACTAGGTAGCTCGGTGAGTGGCACTGCTGCCTTACAGCAACAAGGTCCCGAGTTCAATCCCAGGGTGGAGCCTGGGACCCTTTTGTGTGGAGTCTGCACGACCTTCCCATGTCTGTGTGGGTTTACACCGCATACTCTGGTTTCCTCCCACAATCCAAAGACATACATGTTAGGTTAATTTGTGTCTCTAAAGTGGCCTTGACTGTGTGTGTGTGTGCCCTACGATTGATTGGCGCCCAGTCTAGGGTTGTTTCTGCCCTTCTGCCCAGAGTTGCTTGGTGGGCACTGGCCCACGGCCCCGTGTGGATTAAGCGGAAGATAATGAATGATAAAATGAATGAAATACAGTGAGTAGCAACTGCTAGTGATTTTAATGGTTCCATCTCTAGACATGTAAACACATGTACACGTGCTGAGTTCGTTCTCCGAATGAGAAGTCCAAACAGATTTATGTTAACCCAGTAAATCCAAGCCCAGTTGAATTTACCATGGTTTAAATAACATTAATAATTAAATAATATGTGTTTAATTATGCACTTTATATATGATTTATGTAATTAATAAATTAATATAATACTTTTTTGTTTGTTTTATTTGCAACAAAACTGGAAACTGGTTTTAATTACACAACAGCTGGCCTAGCATTAGCATAATTGTTAGATTTTACTGGTTTTAATCACAATGAACTTCAATAGTTTAACTGTAGTGTTAGCCATGTTGTTAACTCTGGCTGAAGTTGTAATTTTTGGTGTATCCAAAATCCAAAATCCTGGACTAGTAACATGTTTAACTCTTTAAATAATAAAACTTTCTATATGACAAATACAATACATATTTGAAAGTGTTTCACTCGCTGTCTGTGGCCCATTTTTTTGTTATATAAAAGTTATGGTGGAAAGCAGGAAATTAGAAGTCAGCTTTCTTAGTTACTTTGAACATGGCATGTATATGTGGTTTTGTGTGATAGATGCAAATGTCTGATACAAAAATCAGACAAAAATCACTTTTGTGCAGGATCCTACAACCATAGTGGAAGATTTTGTTTCGGGCACCAACATGACTGACCCATGATGACAAATTCAACACGTCTATGCACACAATCATCATAACCAGCTTATGTGGTTTGTGAATTTGTCATTCATTAAATAAAATGAAAGGCAGTCCTTTAATGACCTATCAAGTGGGGTTTTGTTCGAAAACATAAGGTGATTTTGGAAAGTGTTTTTGGCTTATTGTTCAGACTTGTTTTGTGAGTGAATGTGTGGATGTGGGTCACAATGTAGGGAGGGTCTTAACTTTTTATCACGCACATACAATACTCATTCCAAAAACACCTAATCCATTTGAAATGCTTCTAGATACTATCATCCAATTCAAAATATTTACATTTCAGCATATGCTGTGTTGCCATAGGCTAGAAAGCATGTTCAGCATTAAGAAACGCTTTCACTTCCCCATGTAAACTCCATGACCTCGTTCTGAGGCAGCCACTCAGACACAGAGTTTCCTCTGAACTTATTCATTTTATGTATCTTAACTTATTCAACTAATTCTTGACTATGTTTATAACAATACAGAACAATTTAATGTACTATTCATCTGTTTTCTATTATTATTATTATTAGTAGTAGTAGTAGTAACAGTGATGTTATCATTATTTACGTATTTATTTAGCATTATTTATTATTACTTAGTCTTTTGTTAAAGATATCTGCAGCCAGACTTTTCAAGAATCCCCTTGCCATAAAGAGGAAGTTGATGGTAATAGTGGCGGTAAATCGTATCAAAACACCACATGCCATGATTCAGCATGGGTCACATCAGGCCTTCTACATCATCATGCTTCCCGCTGGGGAACATCACGTTACATGTTTTGCCTCAGACACACACCATCTTGAGAAAGTCGCAATGTGGCACATTTAAAACACAGCCACAATGTGATGTTAGATAATATGAGGCAGAGTTTTAATCTGAATAATAATTCAAAATCTGAAATTGCTCTATATAAGTTGTACAAGCCGATATTCTCACTGATTTCTCACATTTTCCTGGTGGGATATTTAATAATTAGTCTTTTTTTCTAAATATGCTTGCGGTCGCGCATGAATTACTGATCACACTGAAACGTCAACAAGGGCACCAGTGAGATATCACATTTAAAGACTTTAGCTTATGTTCAGTTATCACAGACAATTATTTTCAAACTTTATCCTGTATATATAGCTAAACCAAAAAAAACCTGGTTATTAAAACTCGGGTATAACAGAAATCTAAATCAGCATTTCTAACATCTGGTTTGTGATAGTACCCAAAGTGTGGCAGATTGAATTGATATTCATATGAAATATTCAAATGAAAGAGCTTATTATCATTTGCATAGTAAGGAAACAGGTTTCCGTGTACAATGAAATTCTTTCTTTGCTTCTCAGCAAGAATGGCAACAGAAAAGAAAAAGCAAGCAAAGCTATATAAACAAAAAAAATTCAAAGAATATAAACATTACTGCCATATATAATATGGATATTATTATTGCCGGTGGGAGCAAGGCTATTATGCAGCCCAAGATGCAAGATGTAAAGGTAAAAAGGCATACTCAAACTACTTGAAGCTTCTCTGTAATGTCAGGTAAAAGCTGTGTTCATATTGCTGTAACTAACAAACTGTATTATTGTAATACTTTTGTAATCAAGTCTGTCTACAAACAAGCCACATCACCCCACAACAGCTCTAAAATTCATGTTAGGTGGATACTATGAATATTTTAGTAATCATTCTGTGATTTCTATCATTCTCTCTTATTATACCATTCAGCCAAGAACACGTATAAACAATATTGTTAGATATTGTTATACACACACATTTCATATGATATTGAATAGGTTGAAAAATGTTCTTGTGTTGATAAATTCTTTTAGAGTTTTATTTGAGAGTCACACACATTGTGATCCAGAATTATTCTACACGAGGCTTCCTCCAACCAATTTGGGCCCTGACCTCTGCATCTCCCAAGGGGTAATTTCATTCCACGGATCAACCTGGACCCTGTCTTCTGTCTGTCTGGAACTGTCAAGAGCATTTGACCAACTTCTCCATGCAGGTTGACAACCTCTTTTTCAGCACTGACAGTGCTATATTGTTCATGGCTTTGGGATATGTGGGCAAAAACCCCAAATTGGCATATTTTAATAGATTTGTCAAAGGCAAACCTGACAGCTGCTCTGTTACACAACAGCAATGTTCACCCTTCAGTACCCACTGGCTATGCAGCACACATGAAAGAAACCTACAGTAACATGGAACTGTTATTGAAACACATAGAGATGTGACTGGAACATCTGTGGTGATCTATATATATTGGGACTGTTAGTAGGAATGCGGCTTAGATCTAAAACATATTGTTGTTTCATTGGTAAATGGGATAACCATGTTAATTTACATTAATTGAAACAAAGGTTGAACTCTTCATATGAAACTCAGATTACTGACAAAATTGTGAAAGCAATGAACAAAGAAGTGTATGAATTTCACTGTTTCTTACAAATGCCAAGCTTGGGGAATGATTTTTTTGACCACATATCAGACAGGTCAGCAGTGACTGAGAGATGACAACATGATTGTAGAATACATCGATGCTGACTAAATGTTATTATGGAGTATTTGAGACTAACACTTGATTATAAGCTCAGCTGAATTAACACAATGTGTCAGCATCATTATGTGATTCAACATAATATGATTAAATCTGGCTTAATGCAAATAAATTCTGTAAATTAATTTTAGCATTTCCAATTTCCTATGTGACACAATTGCATTGTCTTGAGAATCTTATAAAACAAGCAAAACATTTGAATACATTGTTGTCCAGTGCTAATTATGAATTTAGAAATAATTTGGCCTACGCTTTTCAGTGCATGGCTGTGTCTGACTGTAAATTTGTGATGTATATTGGGGGAAAAAAAGAGGTAATAACTGAAATCTTTCTATTTTCTATGTTACATAGTCATGGATTTAATACAAGGTCATTACAAATCATACAATCAGCACGAGCATTTTGGGGAAAAGAAAAATTATGATGATCTGTTCTAGCACAGGATTGTTATATAAATTGTTATGCTGTTATATTATTATTTAAGCATTTTCTTTAGCGGTCTCAGCGTTGTTGCTCTCACTGGTAAGTATTGCATGAACTTGAGATTTCCTCTATGTAAAATGTCACCAGTACCTTGGTCTTGCCTACCAACTTATCTTAGCTCATCCCACATGTATTCAGTGGGTTTAGGTCAGGGATCCAGTGGGGCATTGCAAAAGTATGTGGTCAGTTAAGCATGTGGATCGTGAGGAATGATATAGATTGTTCAGCTGGAAAAATAGCTCTTGCTTAGCTGCATGGTTTTGTTTCTGAGTTTCCTGCGAGTTGCATATTGAGGTCAGGTCTATTTTGAGGACATAATTTTCCTGAAAAAATGATAATGATAAGATATATTCATCATATTGAAGCAGTTCAATTCAATTTAGTTCAAATTTATTTATATATTTATTTATTTTACAAAGCAGCTTTACATTATTATATTATCTTAAAAGGCCAATCCCAAGCGGGCATGCAAGGGGGTGTCATTCCCTTTAAGACATTTGCTGACCAATATAACAGCATTTTTTAAGTGAAAGATGTCTGGAGTAAATACGAGTTAAATTTTGTGATATTTAAATTTTCAATTTGATTATGTCACTTTATGCACAATATTAGGCTATTATTGTTATTATTGTTGTTGTTGTTGTTGTTGTTATTGTTGTTGTTGTTTTTTCCTCATATACATATACAAGGTATCATGCCATCATGTTGATGGGGCAATCTTATTTTAGATCTGATGTTCTAAAATATTGTAATTAATTGGAAACTTAATTGGAAAAGGGAAAGTCATGAGTAAAAGCTCATCTATTCGGCTTTATTGTTTGGTTGTCCCTCATTCTCTTACATGTCACTTACATCCTCTAACTTTAGTCACTGAGAACTAAGAGCCAGTTCCAAGACTGTTGTGCCCATTCCACTCACAGTTTGCTGAAGTTTGATAGCAGCAGATCCCATTGTCTGACAATTACCTCGTTTCAAGCCACAATCATCCATAATCTGGTGGTATTTTACTTTGGGAAATGCACAGAATAAGCTTAAATGTAAGTCTAGTGAGAAACCTAGCACAGAAATAACACCCTTGCAACCACTAAAAGCACGTATGGGCAAACCACCCAAGAGAGTCAGAAACAAGCCCACTTTATCCAAAGTTTATTAGCTATGTAACTATGTTACTTTTCTGATATTCATGTATGTATATAATCAGTTATATCCCACTATTTTGTACCAAACTTGTTAATTACCTTGAAAGTATGTGCTATGTTTTGGTTGTATTGTATGATATGGAGATCAGGTGAATAAACTATGGTGTGGGTGCATGATGACCCAAAAAAGATTTTGACCAATTTTTTTACACTTCAGAAAATAATTAAAACCCACGCTAGCCCTTGAGCATTTTTACTGTTCATTATTATTCGTTTCTGGATAAATATAACTTGTTTTACTCCAAACCCAAAAGCCACTAGTGTATGAGCGCTACAAACTCTATTTTGGTCCCCTGTCTCTAAAAACCTGGCTTTAATCAAGATTCCAGCGTTGTTGCGGAAACACCAGGAATCTACCTACGTGGTTTGTGGGGAGTGAAGAGTTTTCTTTGGCGCAAATTCCAAAGAGAGTGTTGACATGGAAATGGACTATTATTGTAGTTTTGGAAACTTGGTGACCTTCAGATGTAAACTCACATCTGCAAATCTTCCAACTGTGATCCTCACAAAAAACTCACACAAAAACCTTTTAAACCACCTCACAGTTTGTGGCGGGAAAAAACACACATGCATCATTTGTCATCCTCAAGACAGGCTCATAGCATCTCCAGATGTTTAGATCTTAATTACTTAATTAATCTTCATTAGTCATCAGGGAAATTATTATTTTCAGGTGTCACTTTTAGATATGTTAACTGTTTGGTAATATAAAGGTCATTTTGTATTATATCATAAAAATATAAAAGTCAATTTGTGTCTTTTGCTTTCCTCATTTTGTTAGAAGAGCGAGGGAATCATTTTGTGTTTATTCAGCACTAAACAGGACTCACAAAACGGCACATGGACACATTACTTATAGATTTTGTTAGTAATAATTCTGACAGACAACATGCTGCATATACACATACTAAGTATCCGAGTTAACAACTTTGCATTAACATATATTCTGGAAAGTGTATCTCGATTATAGAGGGTTGTGAGGTTTTTCCCATGCTGAATTTTTATGGGTATGTCGTCCTCATTAAAATAAACAATATCTTTTTTAAGCCTGCAAATTGACAAAGGCAACCTGTGATTCACCATGTACACTCCTTTAGCTACTATCTCAGTGGTGACAAATCACAAGGTGGAGGACCTCTTTGGCATCTCGAAAGTGACTGTGTGTAATGTCACTACCACAATTATTGGCACCCCTAGTAAAGATGACTAAAAAGGTCTATAAGATCATAATCTCACACTAAAAAAGTGAAAAAGGACAGTTTTGAATTGAAGTAGCAGCAATCCATGACTTTCTGTTTCTTTAAAGATAGACAGATAGATGGATGGACAGACGGACAGACAGGCAGACAGATGGAAATATGGCTACTGCCCTAAAATTAAACTTGTGTGCTGATGCAGTTCCCAGAGGTACAATACAGTACTTATCTATGCTACTCTCTATCATATTGAGCTCTTAACTCTTGTGTTGTTCTTTTGTGTCTCCTTGTGTTTGCTGAGGCATATAATCTGGAAGATGAGAAAGAAATGAGAGATGGTGTGTTTTCAATAAAATCCTTTCTTCTGGCAACCCTTATGCTGTGGTGCATGACATAAGAGTAAGTTAATCATACCCATTTGTGTGGAGCAGAGTCATGAGCTGTGAATATGTATGGCGACAATGATATGAATGTAACAATATATACAAAAATTAGCGGTTATTTCAAAATGAAATATTCCCTTATTTAATATCCTTTCATTTTTGTGAGCGGTGTATCTTAGTTCAACTTTGTTTTAGTATGTGATCTTTATATTTATATCAAATGTTACTTATTTATGTATTTATTTATTTATTTATTTATGTACTTATTTATTTAATTAGTAACCTTATATATTAATATAGAGGTAAGAGTCTTGATTTAAGGCAAAAACCGCTGTAGTTCGGCAATGCTGGAGGGCTTTTGCCAAAATAATGCAGTACCTTGTTTACTGCATCACCATATTTTCTAGCAAAAAAGAAAAAATTAGTCTGTTAAACAAACAAAAAACTAAGTTCACTACACTTGATGTTGCTCTGCTGCAGGCGAGTAACAAATTAACACTGCATTAATTGCATTAATATAATGTTCTATTTTAATCTTTTAAAATATATTGACTGTTAATTAATGCTTATGCTAACACAACGGATTCCTTTGCTATTTTAGATAAATGTCTTTGCTTTAGTGGTCTAATATGTACTTTTGGTAGGTTCTACAGACAAACACTTACTATTTTACGTGTTTCTTTAGACCTTGAAAAACCTGATGAGGAAATTACTTCACATTTTTTGTAATTCCCCTTCAAACATCATATTTAATTATTTTTAATTGTACGCTTTCACATGCAGAACTTGGCTTGGTCTGTCACAGCTAAACACTGGTAGTTTTCTTCTTTTCCTCTTCAATAAAAAGAGGTGTTTCATGGCTGACCTAACTGTGCTTTAGCATGATAGAATGCCAGCAACACAAAGCTCTGCTTTCTTCAGCCTTGCTGCTTTCAACTCCACTGAAAAGTCAACTGAGGACAAGAAGCACTATATAGCAGAGTGACGCTATGCCATCTCAGCTCCAATAAACTACTTCTGCTTCTCCTTTTTTTCAGAATTCTCTCGCTTTTGCACTTTACATGGCTCGGGAAATTTAATGGTAATGTTTTCTTTGTGTGCAGTTTTACATTGTTTGCTCTGTCAGTTTTCTTAAATGCTTCAAAATAGTGTAGCAGAACTCCATTTAGTCTTACATCAGCTTCTCACAGCACAGCTTATCAATAAATGTTAAACATGTTTGTGTTTTTTAATATATATATATATTAAATGTTATGTGCATATAGTACAATGTTTATTGCTTAAGTCTGTGTCAGAGTTGCACAAAGTGACCACCATAGAATTTATTATTTACTTTACTTACCCTGAACAAGTTTTCATAACTGAAAGCTAAGTAGAAAGTCATAAATAGGTTCTGTTAAAGTACAATAAGGATTGTGTTCAGAATATCCACACTATTTACAGTGTTACAGGTTATGGGTTGGTCTAGCGGGGACTCAAGGTCTAAAGGTACAGACTTTTTATTGTTCATATTTACTTATTTATTCACTCAGTGCAATAAGTAAGAAATCCATTTTTTATGATATGAAGCATACAGATATTACACCATAGACAAACGGTGTCGGTGACCCTCACTGTCATAGTGTTTCCTTGCCCAATAAGCTAGTTCCGAAACTTTTTCCCCTGCCTTCATAAATTATCAAATGTCCCTAAATAAATGGTTTACCATGGAGAACTTGGCTGGCTTGTACTGATATCTGACTGTAACTCCATTCAACACAATTACAATTCTAGGCATGCCAACAGTCAACCAGGGTTAAACAACATAATATGCCAGTCCTCACAGTTACTTTCCAAGACTTTGCTGAACTTACTTTTACTGGAATAATGTTGTAGCAGCAAAAGGGACAGACATGCAAGTGGCAAACAGTGTCTATTAGAGCTAGGCTTTCAGTTCGGGGTATTAACATTAAAAATGAATAAACAAATGAAAAATAATTTAAAATAGCCAATGTGGATTAAACATAGCTAGTGATTTTTCCTTTGTAATTACATGTTCACTGAGATCAGTGCAAAGACTGAAAACATCTGGAATATAACTTCAAAATAGTAAGACTGAAAAAAACACACACACAATCCAAATCTCAGTGCTCACTATTCCAGCACTAAGAACAGAAATAGCAAAACCTAACCTCAGCAAGCATCACATTAGAATAAGAAATAAACCAGTTTCTCAATTAAACAAAACTAAATGATCCAAATTAATAATAGATTAATAATTTAAACCAAGTTCTTGGAACAAACAAACAAACCACCACTACAAATCATTCACATGTTGCTTTAATCAGAATCAGCGTGTGGCAAGTTATTGTGAGTTACTTCTATATACATAAAGCTAAGAGTACTTTAGCGCTCAATTGTTGCTCTTTAAAAGCTCGGGAAGCTTAAAGGTAATTCTCTTTCATATTTAATTTCTTTTATTTTGATTCATATGTTTCGCTAAAAATTCTTTAGAACAGAATGAGGAGCAAAAACCGAGCTTATCTTGATACGTTCATTGGTTGTAACCCAACCTGGAGTTCAGGATTTTAGATTTTTCTGTTTACTTCTGATCCACCGTGCATTACAGCCTGCAGATAAATAGATGTTCCAGAATTGTTTGAGTGATGGTTGAAAACAACAAACGTAGATTTATTTGTTTATTTATTTAAGCGTGAAATGTGAAAATGTACAGTAATGAGCAAAATCGGGATAATTTTTACAATGGACTATTATTACTAAAACATTTTGCAGGAATTTAAATAGATACACATTACTTGAACTAATGCTCTATTTTTATTTAATCTGCTACCCCACTTGTTCTTGGTCAGAGTCACAGTGTAGTGCTGGGGGATTATCCATAGATAAGGCATATGAACTTACTGAGCTCTTTATTGGCTGCATTTCTTGTTTCTACATTCTTTGTCTATTTCATCAGTTCCACTTATCAAATAGCACTTTATCCTTTCTGAAATTACATCTGAATTACTGTATTCCATCTATTTCTCTTCACAGTTTGTTAGTCCCCTTTACTCGGCTAACTAGAGGTAATTATGCATCATATTATTACACCGTACTAGATGTAAAGTCAAGGACAGTAGTTTGTCTGTTGTTGCACAGTTTGTGCTTGTCATTCTTTAATACTTGATCAGTTCCGTAGTTTAAAAACTAAGTACTAACAAATACTAACAAAAACTCAACACGTAGTCTAATTATAGGTTTCAATTGTAAACTTTACATTATATACTGACTATATGTGACTATATTATTAATAGAATATAATTACTGCCTAATACCAAAATAAACATATCACCCAAAAATCAGAATTCGTATACACCATGTTCTGCTTACATTGTAAGTCTTCTTTTTTTTCTCTTATGAATTTCATGAATGAATTCTGTTTTCTGGTCTCACATGTTAATGTAATTCTAATAGTTAATAGTTTTCCTTGTTGCTGTTACACTTGCCTGCTCATATGCCTTCCAGAAATTGATTTTTAAAACTGATTTGTAAAGCTGTTTTGTAACAATGTCTAAGGTCAAAAGCACTAAAAACATAGAATATAAGTGCAAAGAAATAAGCTCAGTTGGAAAGACGGGGCATTCAAACTAGAAGAAGCTGTGACATTGCAGCTGTGTCACATATTGTAGTTAATCAAAACCTGCTGATGGAAGAATTTTACATTTTATTTTATGACTGGAATGGCAGAATTGAATCTAGTAATGTTTATATGTTCATATCAAGGAACACTTTGACCCTGTGTTATAGTTATCCCTTCACTGCTTTTCATGGACCCAGTCTTTTCAATATGCTCCCCAGATAGATGTCTCACACGTGACACATTTACTGTGGCACAGGCCACAGAGACTGAGAGGCAGAGGTGAAAGTTTGTGTGTGAGAGTGAGGATAGAGAGACTGTAAATCTGTAAAACCTCTAGGCCAGCCCAACCTCAAAACAATTCAGGGCAACCAAATTACCCTTATAAGGCATAATTAAGTCAGTAGAGTAAGCTGTGGTCTGTAACTGTGGCCCAGTATTATGTAGCTGAGTACCTTCTGTAGTTACCTGAGCTCAAACCTGAGCACGGTGACAAACATAAGTGGGTGTGAAAAATGCTTTATTGTACATCAAAATTATATAAAATATTTATGAAAGCTTTTCTCTAGTTCTTCTGCATGTGCAACACTGAGAAACTGTTCGTCAATTTAATAGAGAAGAACGAGAGCAGCACAAAATACTGAATACATACAGATCTGCCACAGTCTGAGGGTCACCAAACACACACACACACATAACTTTTTTAGTAATCGTATTTTTGTAATTTTTTACATATTCTTAGTTGCCGTTTTCTTCCATTATATATTATTTAACACATTATATAAGTAATTAACCATCACTTGTGAGATCTAACTCTCTTTCTCTTTGTCTCTCAATTCAATACAGGTTAAAGCCATTTATTGGCATGACTGTATTAACATTACTGTAATTTATTTATCGTCTTATCATTCAGGAAGTATAATGTAAAAGAACGATAAAAGGATCTTTAGGAAACAGGTTACAAAGTATTTTCATCTTTTTCTGAAAAAAAAGAATAGAGCAGTAATGAAACTTAGTAGGCTGCTTACCTGACAACAGCAGCATTTCCCCAACCATCTACCAGATGATGTTTCTTTCTCTAGTAGTTATTTTTGCAAATAAAATGGCTTGTTAGAAGTATGTGGACATTCCATTGTAAGTGGAGTTCTTTTTTACGTTTACACAAGTAGACACTTAAAAAGGGGTCTTATTTTTTTTTTACTGGAGGAGTAAAATGCCAAAAGTATAGGAGTTCTGTATTTTTTTTTACCGCTGCGCATATTACTCTTCTATAGGAGATTATTGTGGAATAAAATACAACTATTATGCAATGACAATAAAACAAGTAGTTACATGATGGAAAATGATTACATACATAAAGGTCTGCATTTTACGTGCTGTTGTCAATTCATCTTTTTGCAAGAACCACATTAGATACAGGGCTTTAGGTACACATACATGGATGGAAGATGATTGTACAAGGTAAACAAACCTTTTAAAAATAATTTATCCAGTAATATCTAGAGTCCACAAAACTCTAGTCTCAAAGTCCACAAAATGCTCTGATATATGATAGATGTTAGAATGGGCATTCATCAGCATTCAGTGTAATTTACAGGGAGACACAGTGGTGTAGTCACCTTAGAGCTCCAGCGATCTACTGTTCAGTCCCAACCTTGGGCTTTACCTGTATTTGTCTGTGACTTGTCCTTCCCATGTCTGTGCAATTTCCTCTGGGTAATCCAGTTTTCTCAATTATTTCTTAGACATGCATTAGGTTAATTGGCTGCTTTTAATTGGCCCAGTGTGAATGTTTCTAACGAGTATCAAAATAATCATGCCCCTGTCTTGAACAGCTGTTGATGCTGATGCAATGTTACATAAATAAACAACAACCCACCCTCTATAATTTGCTTACTGCAAGTATTAAAATCTTTAAATTGCACATTACTTATTTTTTTGGATTTGACTATCTGATCTTTTATCATAATGAGGGTGAGATCTTATTGTTACAGCACTGGAAATTCTACAAACCTTAATAAAATGTCTGTATAAATAGTATAGTTAATAGGAAATACACTTTGGGCATAATGGTATATTGTGGGCCATCATAATTTCAAACTAACACCTCTTAGGGACTGTTAGCAAGTCCAAATGCTGGCATTATTTTTAAATGTGAGAGAGAGAGAGCTTGAGTAAGAAAGCCAATAAAAAAACTAAGCAAACACATGGAGAACATGCTCTACAAAACATAAAACATAAACTTAAAGATCCAGATTGCTTTACCTGGGATTGAACCCCCTTCGCGCTGTGAGGTGACAGTACTAATCAGCTACTCTCTGAGCCACCATGCCACCTACATTAAATATCTTGGTTATTCTAATTATAATTCCAACATTAGTTATACAATTCCAAATAAAATTGAAAGCCATTATTAGAATAAAAGAAAACCTTGACACATCTCTTTTTAGCACATTTCCCTTTAATGATTCTTTTTCTTATCCTCATCCAAACTATAATCCTAGTTTCTGTGTTTTCTGGTTTTTAATTCAGTATGTGTGTCCGGATGTTGCTTTTATCCTCATGCCTTGCCTTGCCTCACTGGGAGTATGCAAAGGCTGGAAATGCTTTTGGCTGCTGTCCACCCCAACCACACACACACACACACACACACACACACACACACACACACACACAAACACATGTGAGTTTGTCTCTCTATCATTGTTGGAATCTTACACTGACATGATCACTATAACCAATTAATGCTACACCTAACTCAACCCTAACCGTAACTGCAGAAAGCAAATTGTTTGTCTCAAAAGAAGGTTTGGTCTTTGTTTTAAAAAGCAATGTAGTTTTAAACAGTGAGGTGTCCCCACAAGCTTTGAAACTTTGGTCCCCACAATGTAATATATACATGATACACACGCATACACACACACAAACACACATGCAGTGAATTCCTCAATCTGCTCATAAGCAGCCTCCAGGGGGGAGATGTGCCCTCTCTCACTCACACATTCGTTCCTTTCTCTTCCCCTCTACACTCTCCCTTGTCAACAGGCTGTTTAAAGGGAAAACTGGACCACACTTCTTCATTAAAAAGAAAAAAAAAACTCACAGAAGAGCTGTGAGGACAGAAAGAAAATGCCAGCTCTCAGTTAAGTTCAGCTTTTCCACCTGTGCTTTCCCGGCTTGAAAGAGAGACCTCATCTGAACTGCTCTGTGGTTTGGGTCATTTCAGGGCACTTTCACCTTCTTCTGAAGGAACCAAAGACTTGTGATGTTATTTCATAGCTAGCTGGTGGGTCAAGCACTTCTGGCAGTGAGTTAGCAAGGCAGAAAAGCCTGGAATCCATTCTGGGATCCTTCCAACTATGAGGCCCCAGCTGGAAGCCAGAGTCATCAAAGAAACATGATACCCAGACTTTAAGGAAAGAGTAGCAAGGAGTGCCAGGCCTGCACATATTTTACCCTGCTGACTTTATATATTATCAAAATCACAGCTTAGGATCCGTGGGATCCCCACAGCTTCTCCTGGCTGCTTCCTCAGTGTTGGCTTTGAAACCTATATTTTATACTTTCTTCTTTTCAGGGGAGAACCTAGGTCAAAAGGACAAGACGTCTGTGCAGGGGTGACTGGGTTCATGTAGTATAAACAGCTCTAATAAACTTTGCTTCATGTTTTGAATCAGCAGTATGTTTGTCCGGGGGCAGAGCATGCTTTTCTAGTCGAAGTGAGTAAGATTAAATCTTACAGGTTTCCCAACTATTGCAGTCTGTGTGAAATTCTAAATATAAGCAAGTTTTACAGGAAGGTCTAAACGTTTCAAACAGTTATCCTCACATCAACTACTCTAAATCTTGTCAGTTACACAGTAGCTGTCCTCATTTATCATCTAAGTGTATTTAATTTTTAAGAGGTGTTTTGTTTACATGTTAGTTGAGTAGAGCAACTACGTTTCTTAGTCATAAGCAACAATAATCTGAAAAGACTGCCATCACTCTTTGACATGGATGCCTGGTAAAACTGGCAGCCATGGAATTTCTCTGGTATAATGCCAAACCATTATGACCACCTGGCCCAAGAAGATACAGTAGGTGGAATCCAGTGGTGGACAGCACACTTACACAAATTCTATAGAAAATGAAAAAAAAAAAAATCATGCATTACAGCATTATATATTCATAAATATATACACACCCATTGTTAATTTTTGAGTGCACACAGAATATTTGAGTAGCATGGAACATAAGATGTAGTGTGGTGAATCAAAAAAATTAGCTTTGCTAAAAATTAATTTGCTATTATTAAAAAACAAATTGTTTATTAAAAAACAATTACATATGTATAAATAAATAAATAAATAGTAAAAAAAAAGTAAGTGTAAGTATAAATATAAAATATATGATATATTTTTGTTACTTGAGTATATTGATAAAAATGTACCCTATGATCAACTAATCATTAACACAAATGTCTAACCAGCCTTTACTTGTGATTGTTGTTGGTGCTAGATGGATTGGTCTGAGTATTTCAGAACCTGCTGATCTACTGGGATTTTCACACACATCGATCTCTAGAGTGTACAGAGAATGGTTTAAGCTAAAGGCATTAACTCAAATAACCACAGATTACAACCATGGTATTGAGAAGATCATCTCTTAATGCCTCTTGATGACGTGACACAGCACACGTGTTCTAGGACAGCTATCCAGGGCATCTTTTCCTAAATAGATGGCAAAAGCTGGAGGAATGGAGGATGGAGGAAGCTAGTGAAATTTTTACTTTTTTATTAGTAGTTTGGACAGATATCTCTGTTCAAAGTAAACTTGTTTGGAACATACTGAAATCTATTGAGAAGAAAACAGCAATAGCACTTGCTATGGCCACAAGCAGGGTGAGTACTGTGTATGTATTAAGTATATTTGACCATTAACTTCTAATATTAGTGTTATCCTTAGTGTAAAATCACTGCCTTTGATGAGGCAACCACTTTATGCCAATTACAAACGAACAGAAACAGCGCAGTAGGTGTGTGATCCAGTTTATGACGCAATTTACATATTACATGTAATACAGCAATTTTGTATTAATCTGGCTTACTCGAGGCATATAGATAAAATCTTATATACAAGTGATGGGGCCCTTAAGCAAACCTCCTAACCTTCAAATCATTATTTTTTAGTTGCTTTGGATAAGACTGCCTGCTCAATGCCATACATGTACATTCAACTTTTTGGAGATTACGTTATCCTACATATTAGCGCTTACTTAATTATTTATTTAACATATATGTGCTCTACTGACTGTAGCCCACTTTTAGCAAAAATGTTGCTGTGCACATTTACCACCCTCTCTATCTTTCCATTAGGGGAAAGGGACCACCATTAGATAATTAAGACATATGTTTAAAAGTTAACTTAATATGGGCACAACAGTCACACTAAAATGGTTGCAACCTGGTAGATTGTGTTGTGATAGTATGAGTGCATCAAGTGCTGTAGTGTTACTGGGATTTTACACACACTTTCTGGCCACACTATTAGGCACACTTACCTTGTTGGAACAGTTTGTAGTTCAGTGCAGTTAGACAGTGACTTCATGAGTGTCAAAGTCTAAGTCAAATTTATTTATATAGTGCTTTTTACAATGGAGCATTGTCTCAAAACAGCTTTACAATATTATATTAGCTTAAAAGGAAAATCCCAAATTGAGCAAGCCTCAGCCCATTAACCGGTGGTCTAATTAACCAGATTCGACTGTAGTTTTATAGTGTCATGTGTAATATAGTATAGAGTGTCAGTTTCAGACTATAAGAATTAGCTGTTGGCTAATTTAGGCTTTATAGTTACAATACTTCTAATAAAGCTAGTCAATAATGTGTCGCTTGAGTGTCTACATAGAACTGACAATGGAGGAAATTCTTAGTTCTGTGAATAAATGGCAGTAGTAGATAGGCAGAACAGTAGAGATTTCATATAGATTTTAGTGGCACAAGGACATTTCACGTCATTTAGGATTATCTTATGTACTCCAAAGAAATAACAGGTAGTAAAATGTGTTTTCATTGTATAATTCTGAATTTTATTGGATTAATTCTTCTAAATTGTGTTCTAGACCCAGCGTACTAGACACTGAATACACAGTCCCAAAGTGTACTGTGATGTTTTTTATGAATATTCTTTATAAACCTACAGTGTAATATGAACCGTTCTTGGTTTTTTGGCTGTCTAGACATCAATGCCACTAAAACTTTTGAATACACAAATCTCCACTGAGATAAACTGTGGTTTTGGGTACATCATGGCTTCAAGTTTCTGTGAAGGCAGAAATAGAACAGCCGCTATTCTGACAATGTTGTAAAGTGGAGGCAGCTTAAAAGTTGGTATGGAAATAAAACAATTGGAGTACTATAGCACCCTTATTCAAAAAAGAGAAAGGGACACTAAATTATTCTTGGTTTAAGCACATTTATGTACACATATGGCTTCATACAGCAGCAACATAGTCTGTTTTTAATGGGAATACGAGAACAATAGGCAACTGCATAAAAGAAGTGAACCAGAGAACAAAACTGTACAAACACTAAACACCGCTAAAAATCTGACAGTAAATCAGAAAGCTGCATCAGTAAGGACATGCCATCAAAACAATGTTCTCCAAAAACCATGTTCTCTCTGATGTACATTTATTTAATAGTTGTTTTTTAAACATATGGCAATTGCACATTTAAAGATAGAATTTTATTCCTAATTTCTGTACATAAGTTAAGAAATGTAACAGGTTGTTTCAAAATAGGTCACATCTTCAACTGCTTTGTTTCTCTATGAAAGTGCAATATCTTAATTTATAGATTCTCTTCTATAAAAAAAATTGTCCAACCTTTAATCTGAATGAACAAATGACTAATTTATCAAATTTGATTTTAGATTACATAATTTCCCCTTATTTCTACATTTAATTTACAAACTGCTGCAAAATACAGGAATAACAGTGAGTTTACAAAAAGCTTTACATGTAAAAGGTCATCTACTGTCTAAATACTTCATTTTTTTCTCATAATATTATTTCTCCACAAGCCCATTGTACATGAAATAGATTGTCATCAATAATACAAACCGAAGGTAAGAAAATGATAAATGAAGTACATGAATGCATAGGTGTGAATGCTGCAAAATTAACAAAGCATATACATAATAGATCAGCTCATCCGTATTTCAAATATATTATGGTTTACATATTGATATTAGTATAAGATTTTACTCCATGTTACAGTTTGACTTGTTTAAAATAAGTGGCCTGCACATTAATTCATTATTGATTAATTAATAGGTTAATCAACATTTTATAACAGATTTGTGGCAGTATTTGCCCACACTCTTCATTTAATATATAATGAAGCCAAATGCCATTATTTGAATATACACATATATGTTTTTATGTATCATTTCAAATGCTGCAATATGTTTGTTTCTATATTTTGAGAAGGAAGAGTTTGGTCTTAAGGACAAATTCAAGTATTATAATTACATCGATCAGCCATAGCATTAAAACCACCGACAGGTGATATTGGCACGCACCACCTACCTAAACACTGTGGGAGTCCAAGTACATCCCTTCATGGCAACGGTATATGGCAGTGGCCTATTATGGCAGCTGAATAATGTGCCATGCCCCAATGCAAAAACTGTTTACGAATGAATTGGATGACCCATGGAATGTCCCCTAACAAATTACAGGACATAAAGGGTCTGCTGCTACCGGCTTGTGCCAGATACCAGAGGACACCTTCAGAGGTCGTGGTGACACGAGGGGGACCGGCACAATATTAGGCAAGTGCGTTTCCTTTTTATGGCTGATTGGTGTGTACTGATTCATCAAATAACAAACAAATAAATAAAAAGCATTGTGCATGAAGCTTCAGGTTCTTTTTGGACCTGACTGGGTCAGTTTAACATTGTAATTTTCAGGTACTGAATGGTATATATAAAGCATGCATAAATCACTAGCATCGTATCAACCATGCTGAACTCGTATTGCTCTGTATTTCAGTTCAGTTGAGAAAAGCCAGAGAAACAGCAAGTGACCAAATATGAACATTTGCTGGGGGAAATCTGGAAATGAAAGTACAGTAATTAATTCGACTCTTAGCTGTAAAAGTTCATATGGTAGTTCTGTGTCAAATTCACTGACACATCCATGTTTCAGCAGCAGATACTAGATCTGTGGCAGGAGGTTTAAAGGACCTTTACAGAGCGATGAATGGAACAGAAAGTTTCTAAAATGCATTTGTCTGTAATGGTTCAGGTCTTTATGTATATCTTATAACAGCTGGTGATTGCAATAATAAGCCATGCTGAATTCACGTACAGCTTGTGAAATGTATATGATGGATAAAAGAACCTTCACATATACTGTAACCATCATACGGACAGTCATATGGAAGGTCCATCATATGCAGTGGCATATATGCACGCGGCTCAGGCTGCATTCACAAGGACAGGATTCTGCCAAAAACCCACTGTATGCCTCTCATTCAGCTTAGAACAGTTCTTGTTAGGCAACAAGTGTTTTATATAAATTATTGTATAATTACAAGTTCATCCTCATTTAATGGAATGACCACACATTAGCCAGTGTTGCTCACATCTGTCAGCTAACATTAAAAGCTGCACAATTCAACTCTTTATAAAGTCAGGTCATTTCACACCACGGCTTAGCACACTGTAACTGTGTGCACTGGAATACACGCATTTATAGTTGCAGATAGACTGTGAAAGCTATGAAGAAATTGTAATTGTTACATGCAAAATTATATACACTATCAAATAGATGATAAATCATTTATCATTTTGCTGTTTAATTAATTAGTTGTTTACTTATGATCACCAACTATAGAATGGGAAATATATATATATATATATATATATATATATATATATATATAAAAATATCTTGTTGCTCATAAGTTTTACTAATGTATTGTTTTGATGTTATTTTGATTTTATGTAGTTTACAAATGTGGGTTTTCTGTAACTGTTCTTTAGAAACCAATTCATAAATACCCTTTACATTCTGAAACCACTGTTGATGTACAAACAAAGCATTCTTAAGGCACTATGACATGATTTATGGTATTTACAATAATAATTTTTCTTCATACAAAAAAATTCCCGTCTGGGTTTATTTTATTTTAGTTAGTCTTTGAGTGAATATAAGCGAATATAAGTTTTATTTTCATGATAGCTTTTGATTTAATTCCATTACATATTTTTTTCTATTAAATATGTACAGCCTATATTTAATTGATTATTTACATTATTTTACATCATGCTTTTAAATGCATCATAGCATAATATAGTTAGAAAAGATTGCACTTCAAAAGTTATAATGGGTACTTGCTGTACCCTTAAGCACTCTGTTCGGGACGTTTCTGTTCTTGTACACCCCAGCAATTAGAGGATAAGCTGGCATTTCCATTTTGCAATATTTTTAGCAATGTTTACCGACTTGTTCTGTTTTCAATTCTTATGCTTTTGACTATTCCTAATAGCCTGTCGAAACAGTATACATCGTTGGCATAATGACTTAGTATATGAATAATTAGTACGTAAAATATGGTTTTCTGCTGAAACTGAACAAAAGAAACAAAGCTACAACCAGCAATGCACATCAATGTGCTTTGTCCCCCAACTTTCCTTGTGAACACAGCCCTACTCCTCCCTCTGCACTATGTACAGGCCAATTAGTGTGCTTGGGTGACCTCAAAGAATGACGACAAAGTATCTTCCAAATGCTAATACAAACAATTCCAAAATACAAAGCGTAAACATTACATAAACTATGTGATTTATAGTCACAATATGTTCTCATGGTTCACCCATCAGAGCAGGATCCAATGTTGTATATTGTACAAACTGAACAAGCTTACAGGTTTCACATGGTTGTACGAGTCAGTGTGTGGCAAAAAAAGAAGGGAAAAAAAGATCTCAATAATTCTCGTGAAATGTATCACCAGCATATTGTGCATTTACATCACAGTGCCTTATATCTGAGAGGGAGCAGGTTTGTGATCATGTGTGATGTGAATCAATCACATTTCCTTCAAGCTAATAAAAAAAGACATTAGCCTACGCTATTTGTGTAAGAGCAGAGCGCTGTTGCTTGTCTACACACACAAATGGCCCTCCAATCTGTGCTCACCTGCACTGTCATTCTCAACTACATTATCAACTATCATCATGAGACGCTTGTGTTAGAAATGTTAAAAGACACGTCCAACTTTTTCTAAATTAAACGCTCTTTCTTAGAGTAGCCCACGCTTATAAGAAGTCAAACTAAAGGAATAGGCAGGGTCACGACTGGTGTATTCTTAATGTGGCAGCATATTTTATGTACAATCGTTTACATAACTCGAGAGGTCATTACATATATACATATCAGCCATAAAAGAGAGCTTTCAGGTCAGAACGACTACGAATCTTTGAAAAAAAAATGTGTGGACCTATTCTTGAAGGACCCCAAACACTATCTAAAAGCATTATACAAGCTTAGTCTAATCTTACCGCAGCTGAAACCGTAGTCGAGAACAAAAACTCAAATATCTCAGATTTAGACTTTTGATATATATATTTACCATGTATTTACAAGAAACTTGGAAATGTGTACACAGTCTGAATGAGAAGCACCCTTCTGACTGAAAATCAGCTAACCAGAATGTCAAGTGTCGGATCCAGTTTCTCTCAAATTTACAAAATACGTCAAATCTGCTGCCCTGATTGTTGAGTTCTTTGTGTAAACGCGCTGTACATGATATAATCACAATAGACTCATTTAAAATAGTACATCCACTGAAAAAAAGTTATGACAGGATAGAAAGCATTACAATGCTTCTAACAAAGACCTTAGGCTTTTATTTCCAGATAAAACTATGTACACACATCTACCACTTCTATCACATGATCCAGTTTTATTTCCCAGTAAGGCCAGCTGTGGAATAACCATGGCATTTAGCACTGCATATAGACAGAAAGGCCAGCAGGTCAGACTCTAACAGCATACAGGACCGGTAGAAAGGGACACATTTAAAGGGCTGGTGAGGACTGATTGATTTAGGATATATCACCTAATCACAGTGCGAATTGAATAGAAAATTTTATAGTTCTGATAATAATGATGAAATTAAGATTTGTAATTGCATATATATGTGGGTACTGCAGGGATAGGTGGCCCTTCGTTGTGGACCAAGCAGTTTGTGCCCTGATTCAGTGGCTGTTTTCTATAGTAAGAAGAAGGCAGCAAAATAAAGCATATTTGGATAAGGAGCACAGGCACCTGGTTTGGCACTTGGTTTAAAGGCGCAATGCAACGACAGAGCAGGAGCTTCCTCATTCAGCTCCAGACGGAACCCTTGTCCTTGGCAGTGTGCAGTTATATCACCGACATGACAAAACAGGGCTAAAGCAGGTGAATGTCCATGATGAGAAGCAGGAGAAGACAGCATTGCTTGAGTGAGTGAGGATGCTTTGGGCTCTTGCTCTCCGGTTTGAGAATAAATGTTCTACCTGAAAGAAAACAAGAGGAACTTAGCATGTAGCACAGATAAAATGATGATGTGGAATACCTTTATGAGCATGAATAACAGCTCACAAATGGACCGTACAAGTTTCTGAATGTAGGTTACATCAGTTTAATCATTCTTTTCCTTAAAGTCTTACTCGTTGTTAGAAATAGTCCCACAGACTTTTTTTATTGATTCACATCTGGGGATTATACGGGCCAGTCCAGATTTGTGAATGCTTCTGAATGTTTATTATGACAATTAGTCACATTTGCATGAATAGGATTAATTATTTAACGCCTGTCGAACAAGACATTCACCGCACTGTACCACCTCTTCTCAATCTATGAATCCCGTTGCATACCCATATTTGTAGTCTGATCATGCTTCTGTAATCCCATCAGCAGCAGCCTGAAGTTACTACCCCCAACACGTAAATTGACATTTTTTGTCCACGGAGCTTATTCTCTGTGAAACTGCACATTATGTTATCTGGACGTTGTCTGACCAAAATATGACATACCGTACTTAGCAGTGACTAAATAACCAAGATACCATGCTGTTTCCCATATGTTTATTTATTTGATATCAGAATTCACTCCTTCATATTGATTTTCGATTTTTAAAGATGGGTAAAACATACTGTAAAGCAAACTGAGAATGAGAAACTGTCTTTTACTAGGCAGCACAATTTTGTATTTGTTGTATCTACGACACGAGCAAATACCAGAATCTGTGAAAAATTCATGACACTGAGAAAAACTAGCACATTCTACTTTGTTGGACTCTTCTTGTTTTCTGCCTTGGAGTGGCCGCCACAAACAGGGAATAATTCCAAAATTGAAACTAATCCCCACCTGTCCACAAATAGTTCTCGAGCTGCAGATCTGGTGCACGTAATTCACCTCAGTGGAAAAACTCGCTCCATGTATACAAAGAGCTCATTGCTCAGCATTTAACAAAACTATATGCACCAGAGGTTGCGCTGCTGTGTGTGTCAACGGGTAATGTATCTGGCAAGGTATATATTTATTAAGTTAATTAATTTGATAATAACAACAACCCTTTCGGATGATGGCTGTATATGCGAATGGATGTTGTCTGAAGGATGCTATGTTGCACATACCTTGATTTAAAATGGCAATCAAATGGATCTGGTTATAATCACCTGGCTCTATTTAGGTTATGTCTAGGCCAGATAAGAATGAAAGTAAGTGTGCATATTCTTTATGTACCTTTATCCAGACACCCAGCTGTGAGTGGTTGTCTTGACCCCATGCGGTGGGAACCCTTGCTGGTTTGTCATGGAATCAAAGTTGAAGTCCAGAGTTTCTCCGTCCATGAGTGTGTCATGAAGGATGGACTCCATGTCACACTCGAAGCGCTCTACAGGCATTCCATCCAGGTCGCTGGGTAGCTTCTCCATGTGCTGCATGGGAGAAAGGCCTGATCCATGACCATAGCCATTTCCATTAATGTTGCAGAAGCCGAGCCCTCCTCCTGCCCCTCCACTTCCTACCATGTGACCAGAAGCTCCATACTGCATCTGCATGGTTGACTTGATGGACCCAACACGTCCAGAGTGGCTCATGCTGCTCAGAGGATGCAGTGTACGCCCATTCAGGGCCACTGAGGTGGGCGGTGCCTGGCCATGTATGCTGTGAGAATGAGGCAAGACACGGCCATGTGAGGCTCCCCCCCCCATGAGATCAGGCCGCCCACTAGCATAAGGAGACAGAATGCGTCCTCCTCTGCCAGTCGTCTGGGAGACCACACTGTCTACAGAGGGCATCATATCCGTATGTGGATCTGAATCAGAGGTCAAAAGCTCCTTAAGCAGTCCAGCACAGTTAAACTGCGCCATGGGCCCAGGAGAGGCTGTGAAAGATGGCTTGTCCATAGACTGAATGGACATAGAGGACAGGCTTCCCATGCTTGTCTGGCTATACAGGCACTTGCGGTAGTCTGGTTGCTGGGGTTGTTGGTTGCTATATGGAGCGTATCCAGGGCTGCTCTGTAACAGAGAGGATGGAGATGATTGATTTGAGCTTGACCCCGGCCCTCCAGCTGATCCTGGGTTTTTGGGCGAGAGCAAATTAAGATTGTCCAGCAGGTTTTCCATTACATTCTCTGTGCTGCCATGGCCCAGAGAGCTAGTCATTTCTGAAAGGCTTGGGAGGGTGGAGGTCATTTTGGCAGTTGAGGAAGGTCCTGAGTAGACCATGTGCATGTCCGAGTCAGCCAAGTCGTCCTGCTCAGGCATGAACGGTGAGAGGCGTCCGCTTAGTGTGCTTGCATTGGAGCTGGTACGAGGCCGGATGGCAGTCCAGACATCCAAGTCGTCATTGCTGTGTGAATGGGGGCTGCCAGGCCACTTGTTATACTGAGAGCCTGGACTCTCAGCGCCAGCATCGGTACCACCCTGGAGAGCCAACTGCAAAAAAAAATGACAGGGTGCAGTATTAACCAAAGAGACAAGAACACAACCACAAACACATTTTATGTTGTTTTCATGGTCATCCTGATTTCATGAATTAATTTACATTTATTCTTGCGTCTCAGGCAGCAACAACTTCCAAAAAAGTTGGGATGGAAGCAATTGTGAATTTCTAAACTATGGAACTAATAAACGATGTGCAGATGATATATACTTGGTCAACAAACATGTGTAAAAGATACTGTGCTTTAAAGTGCTTTACACAATGTTCCTCAAAGAAAGCAAGGAAGGGATTCTTTTTTTGATTTGGGGTTTTAAAAAGTAGTAGTAAATATGATTCAACAGAAAGCTATATGAATAAGAGCTGGCAGAAATAGACAAAAAAGTTTGGAAGAATACCTTTTTCTTGGCTGCACGCCCTCTGCTCTTGGCAAACTTGCCAGTGTTGTCCATGGATACAGCACGGCGGCGTGGAGACTTGCCATTCTTGCCACCCTCAGGGTTGAGCATCCACCAAGAGCTCTTTCCGGTCCCCTCGTTTTGCACTCGCACAAAGCGACTATGCAGAGACAGGTTGTGCCGGATAGAGTTCTAAAGCAGACAGTGAAAATAAGAGAACGTTAGATCAGCATTCGCCCTTTTTCCAGTAAAGCTCTCCTCTGATGGCAAATCAGCACAGTGCAAATCCTTATAGCAGCTGTTTGCTATTTAGCTCCTGCTTTTCTCTTGACCTTTTGATTTATATTTGCCACTTGACACCTCTCAAACTGTCCATCAACAGTCAATAAGGGCTAAGTCATTTTACCTTCAATGTCCTGTAGTTGCTTGATTCTCATAAAGACAGACATATATTTAATAATGCAAACACCAGAACACAAAATTCAGTCTGAGACAATAAATGGTAATTCACAGTGACCTTATAGATGAGCATATGCAGTCTGTACCAGTCAGTATTAAAAGTAAAACGCAGGAAAACTAGACTACTATTGACACAATTTTACAATCCAAGCAATTGTGGATTAAGGGCCTTGCTCAAGGACACAACGTTGTCATCTTGGCAGAGATGAGATTTGAACCCTGAACCTTTTGAACCAGTGTCTTATCCACTAGGCCACCACAATCACCACAGTTATGTCTCACACTCGCTTATCAACCTTCCAAGATTCCATTACCTGTATGTACCCTTACACGTTTTTCTGATCTGATTAACCCTGGTTTTAATTCCTAAACCTGTTTCTCATTACTATTCAGTTCAATGTTTGTTTGTACTCTGTGCAAATATGTAATCTTTGCTATGTTTTGTTTCTGACTGTCCTCATCCATGCCGTCCTGTGTCTACTGGTTTCTGATCCCGCTTCTGTGCTAGACAACCCACCTGCCTGCTCATCTGGACTCACATGATAATAGGTTTTTCTAGGTGTACTGATCTGCCCGCTGACCTTGACCTAGTTTTCCTCCTGTTTGGTTTGTCTGCTTTGGTGGGTTTAATAAATTCCCTTTAAAAGGCCTTTGTGTGTACATCTCTGTCGATGGGTCTGGTTGGCACAGACATAATACACTGCTCACAAAAATTAGGTATTTTATTGGGGATATTTCGTTTTGCTCCAAAAAAATTATAAAAATGGAAAACTGTGCATAATGTGACAGTATTCAGTTTAAATGGTGAAGCCTTTTGTGGTTCAGCATGTTCTGTATGACACATTTTCCTTTGAGAATTGATCACAAATGCATATAGTAAAATACTTTGTCATACACAGTGATATTTTCGAATTTGGTTCTTGGAGCAGTTTGTATAACCTTGTATAAGCTGGACTGCCTGACACGTTTCAGCCGAAACTGGATAAACAATTCACGATTTAGTATACTGTGATTCAGTCCACAATAGCTATCTGATATATCTGATTATCTGAATAAGTCCTCATAGGTCTTAAAAAGGTTAGAAAACTGAAAGAAAAATAGGTATTGAATGACAGAGTGAGTAAAGTGTTTTACTTTTACATTTCACTTTCAATCCATTACTCGCCAAATTACACAATATTTTTCAATACTCTCACTATAAAATAAGTTTTGTGTTAATTAGTTTAAAAATCGAATTTTGGTTCTCATTAAGTATGCTGCTTCAGTTTTTATTGTGGTAATTTCTATTCCTATAACTCCAGATTATGAAGAGAGATCAGATGAATTGCAATTGATTGCTAAGTCATTCCATGCCATAAAAATGACTTTAATCACAAACATTACTGCATTTCAGCCCTACAAAACTTCCTGCTAACATCATTGCAGTGATGATCTTGTTAGTTCAGGTGAAAAGGTAAATAAAGACAAGAAAGCTGGTTAGAAGAATAGAATGGTTGCTTTAAAAGAGTAGTGGAGCTTTTAAGTTTTCTTCTGTTAACCATGGTTACCTCCAAGGAAACGGCCATTGCATCATTGTATTGCATCAAAAGGGTTTCACAGGCAAGGACATTTCTGCTTATAAGATAGTATCCCGATTAACCATTTGTCAAAAACATTGAGACCTTAAAGGACAGTGGCTCAATTGCAGTGTAGAAGGCTTCAGGGCACCCAATAAAGTCAAGAAAGTGTCAGGACCGTCTCCTAAAGAGGATGCAGCTACGAGATCTGTTCACCACCAGTGCAGAACTTGCTCAGTAATAGCAGACTACAAAACGTCCTGTGTCATATCAACAGTGAAGCATCCAGAGACCATTCATGTGTGGGGTTGCTTTTCATTCAGGGGAGTGAGTTCGCTCAAAATTTTGCCTAAGGGCACTGCCCTGTTTAAGGAATAATATAATCTAAGAGCAACTTCTCCCAACAATTCAGGTGTAATTTGGAGATAAACAATGCTTTTTCCAGCATGATGGAGCACCATGACACAAGGCAAAAGTGATAACCAAGTTGAACAATGACATTTTGGGTCCATGGCCAGGAAACTACGCAGATCTTAATCCCTTTGAAAACGTGGTCAATCTTCAAAAAGAGGGTGGACAAGCAAAACTCCAGAAACTGTGATCAACTCTAAGCACTGAATATACAAAAATGAGTTGCCATCATTCAAGATTTCGCCCAGAAATTGATATCCAGAATAGCAGAAGTCTTAAAAAAGGGGTCAACCCTGTAAATATTAAGTCTTTGCTTAAACTGGATGTATTTGTCAATAAAAAAAAAAACTTTAGTACTTCATACTTCATCATAATATATAAACGTCTGACAAAAAACTGAGGCAACAAACTTTGTGAAAATATACATTTATTACCCTGACTGTACAGTGTGGACAGTGTTCACTTCTTAACAAGCCTTTATTAGATGCTGTGAACGATCCACTATCCAAATATTTGGGGGTGCTGGCCATTAAAAGCACAAACACACAGTCAAACTGTGGCACTTTAGAGACACCAAGTGACCAAAAGCATTTCTTGGCAGGGCCCAGAGGTAACCCACACACACATTTGGGAGAACATGCAGACTCCGCGTAAGCAGAGTCTGGGTCTGGAATTAAAGTGAACAGGGATCTGTAAAGCTGTGAGGCGACAGCTCTAACCACTGCACCACAGTGCCGCCCACATACAATCCGAATATAGCAGTTTTTACAAGGATCGACCAGTGGAATTGTAGCTTAATATCAGCAAAAAAAATGATGGTGGGTGGAAAAATGAAAACAACCATGAAACATAAAAGCTAATGATAAATTATATAGCTGTAATTTTCTTTGTTTAAAAAAGCCATACATCTAGTTAAATGGACATTATTTATTGAAAATACTCTGATATAAGTCACACTGTTAAAGAAAGTTGATTGACAGCTGATCTGCAGTTTGATAACATCAATCCCATGGAAAAATTACACAGAGAGATAAGTTTGAATTAATAAAGTGTCCATCTGTTTATCCTCCAGTCCAAAAGTGAATGAGCTTAATTAAACAAAAATCAGACTGCATGCAGTTGCTAGGCAAAGGAGCGACTTTTCTATAATTAAGTTCACTTCACCTGTCATGCATTATTATATTATTATTATAATTATGTATTATCATAGCATATATAATATATCTCTAACACTATTTGACAAATGCTCGAGCTTAGCAACACAATACATGAACATCAACTCGACTTCCATTTAAAGCCATAATCTACATGAATCAGGAGTGTGTAGTACTGTGCCATTCTTAGAAAAAGTAGAAGAATAATATTGAACTACAGAGCCACATACTGCAGGTAATATACTCAGAGCTATCCAAGCATATTTACTTTAATGGAAATTTCCCATGGAGTCCAAATACAATGTGCATTGTTCAAGTCCTGGCCTAATGGGCTGTGTTAAATGTTGTTAATGGATACATATAGGCTTTCATGACTGTGTTATGAGTGAAGCAGACACAGTAATATAGCTTGTGTTCATGAAAAAAAAGTTAGTTAGCACTGTGTTTTACCCATAAACATCATAAACAGGAAGACACTAATAAGACAAGTATGAGTCACAGAACATATCTTTTAAATGGAAAAAAGAAATTGGCCCCTTTAATGGTAACTATAGGAGGTGTATGTGCCGTAGAAGAAAGCTTGTACTGTCAAGTATCCTGTGACCATCATATATCGGCAGGACAGCAGAAAGAAGGCTATTCAAATGTATCTCTTACACACACACACACACACACACACACACACACACACACACACACACACACACACACAGAGGCCAACACCACATCAGGTGCTATCTTATTTATTGTCATGCAACACAGCCTTGGCAATTAAATTATATTATTTAGGCAAATGAACACATGAAAACATGAAAAGTGATTTAAGTGACTTTGCATGATTGTTGCTACTATATAGGTTGCTACTTAGTACTTCAGGAACTACTGATCGACTAGGATTTGCATGAACGGTCATCTCTGAAATTTACAGAGAATGGTCAAAAAAAGAAAATATCAAGTTCACTGTACTCAAATGGCCTCCACGGTCAGCAGTCCTTAATTAAATAGAGCAGCTTTGAGATGTGGTGGAACTGAAGATTTGCATCATGGATATGCATGTGACAAATCTGCAAGAAACTGCAAAATGCTATCATGTCAGTATGGATCGTACATAAGGAATGTTTCCAGCACCTTTCTGAATCTATGCAGTCAGAATTAAGGCAGTTCTTAAGGAAACACTGGCCTCAACCCAGTACTAGCAAGGTGTACCTAATGTAGTGGCCACCGAGTTTATATATGTTTAATAAAATTAAGCCTGTCAGAAACTATGGACACTCACTCAGTCTATGTTACCTGTGAATCAATACTTAGGACCAACCCCTACGGCAGAAATTGCAGTCTCCACATGACTTGTATTCAGCAAATAATGTAGTACTCTTCAAGGGTCTAAAGCTTTCTAAAACTATATAATGGCCAAGACCTTAAAGGTTCTAAAGAATTTAGCTCAGATGTGCACACACACAGGGTGAGCTTGGAGTTTCTTAGAGTATAAGGACAACCTGTGAAGGAGGAGAAGTGGAGGGAAATACCAAGACAGAACTGTGTGTGCTGGGTTTGAAGAGTCTGGCAAATGTGTGTGCCTAGAGTGTGGCCAGACTTAGAGAAGCCCAGTTTCCTGCTCTGTGTGTTTGTGTGTGTGTGTGTGTGTGTGTGTGTGTGTGTGTGTGTGTCTGTCTGCCTGTGTGTGTCCATGCACACGTTTGTAGGTTCTTCTGAACTAAGCATGAACTAATGGAACACCAAAACACTCTGTAGCATTACTTAAATTCTCTATGTGTGCATGTGTGTGTGTGTGTGTGTGAGAGAGAGAGAGAGAGAGAGAGTGTGTGTGTGTCCAGGGTGAATGCTCCACTGTGTATGTTTATGAGTGAGTATTTACAGTACAAACTGGGTAGGTCTGCTGACAGAAAGCAACGAGAAGGGCAAAACATGCAACCTTAGACTGCAGTAATACAACAAAAATATTTAAAATATTTACTAAGAATAGTAATGTACCGCAGCAGTAGTGGAATCCCTCTTTCTGTATGTCCGATAGTTTCTGCATTAGCTGTGAAAGAGCACAGGAACCTCTGCATTCCAGCTAATCACTGTGTTCAAAGTTCAAACACAATCTCTTAGGAAACAGTGAATGTGGGATTGTATGCTGTCCCAATCCACATTCCTGAGCAAGGTTACTAAACCACACTGTCCCTGAGCTGTGGAGACACTCTAATCTTGGATTTGCAATATGTCCCCCATTCCATGAATACCACAACAATCCAGTAATGTAACCAAAATGGAGCACGAAATTATACTTTCAACACAAAGGCTACTACATATTAAAGCTATATAAAATGAGAATAAATGTAATTTTCACAAAAGATGGTCAAATCCAGAACTCAAAAAACATTCTTGTTTGTCCATATGTCCACACTGTGTACAACTCCTGTATTGGAGGACAGAACACTGACACAGTCTAAAACATCAGAATCAATTTGCCAGCTCATTTAGTCGATGAGAAAACATAAATAAACTTCCAGGATTGATTTTGAGCATCGCTGGCTTTCGGCAAAACCCTACAAAATGTATTACACTAAGTCTGGACCGATACTAAAACCTTTATCATTACAATGAACAGTCAGGAGCCCCATGTTTTTACATAAGAACATATTTGAAACTGAGGGAGGCTTTGAGCAAAGTTTATGAATCAGTGTCAGTGTGTAGTGCCAAAAGCTGTGACCAGGTTTTACAAACCACAGATTTACCAAAAAGGGGTGGGTAATACTGTAAAATGATATCTCTCTCAATCACCTGAACTGGCAAGCATCTACAGCAATGTACTTGGTGACAGCTTTTGTTATGCTTTGGAATCTGTTGCTTTTGTTGTTGTAAGGCATTTTATTGCAGAATGAGTTGGCTAATGTGTGCTGATTGTGTTTCTGTGATGGCACCTTGGCTGATCTAAGGCCGTCATGGATAGTTGTCGAGCTGTCTTTAACGGCAGGAGATTTCAGAAATAGTTTGCAGATTGGCAAGCAGCATTCGTCTTTTTATAGCTGTTCCACCACCATGCAAGTGAGGATGAGTTACATCTAGTAATTAAACTAAACGGCTCAGACTGTGAGCTTGGTGGTGTCTGTATTTAGTCTCCTGGCACAGTTTGTTCCCTCATTTTTAAAGTCAGTCATGCCTTTTACGTAGATAGGTAGCTTGGTTTGTGCACTCTGCATGCATGCAATGTGCATGTGCATTAGTTTGTCTCATTTCACTACATGACGCAGTGAATACGTGAACCCATAAGGATTTTCTTATATTTCTATAGGTTTTTTTGCAAAGGGAGTGACATACTTGATAATGTCAGCTCGTACATCGCTAATACAACAAATAAACTGCTAGACTGCTTACTGTATAGTTACTATTTAATAGTTAAGCATTATGGAGTGTAAGGAAATTATCTCAGACTACAAAAAGCACCAAAATGAAATGCATTTTGTTGCACCCATAGTATTATTGGTTGTTTGATTGGATTATTAGTGTTATTATTGTATACTATACTATATTACTAGTGACTCCCAAGTGGCATTGCACACCGTTCCAGTCATGCTATCTGGCCTGGTGGCAGAGATTCGTAAACTGCATTTTCTGCCATGTTGACTCTATTGATCATGTGACATTCAGAAAAAAACGTGATGTCATTTCCCGGACTCAGCAATGAGATAAGGGGTGGACTGACAAATAAGATTCACGGCCTGACACTATTGGTCATACTGGACTTATTTGATCACTTACACTTGATCTATATTATATATTAGATTTGGTGAGTATAAAACCTTGGGTCAAAAGCAACCACCAGGAAGTGACCACATGAAAGAGGACTGTCACAGGAAGCCGCCTCAATTCCTGTCTTACAGGAAACAGTGGTTGCAGGTCACAGTGTGGATGTGAGTGAGTAAAAAGGTCTGGAATGCCAGCCCGCAGCAATCAGTGCCAAGTCTCAGTGTTTTGGTTGGGAGCAGGAGGGAGGGAAGGGAGTGTCTGCTATGTTCCCACCCCTTCAGCCTTCTGTTTTGGGTCTGATGCCAGAGGAGCTTACACACGCTGGCAGAGAGTATACAATGGCCTGGCGTCCAACACAAGCCCTCACAAAATGCTAAACTACAAAAGCACAACATGGTTCCACTGTCCCTCCTCACGCAGAGGGGGAAAAACATTAGACATGCCGTTACGTGTCAAGAATAGTCCAGCAAAACAGCCTACCTGCTTACCTATGACTGTGTTGTTTTAAGCAGTTCTTCATTTAAAAAGGGGAATAAACACGCTTCTGGCATTAATGTTACATAACACATTCAGAAATGTAGCTGTGCATGTGTAGCCAAACCTTAACTCAAATTAAGGTACATTCACTGTAAAAAAAAGTATCATGGCACAGTTTGCAATTTGCTATTTACATTTACAATTTAGCTCTTGAAAAACGTGGAGTGAATTTTTAGGTGAATTTGTATTTTATTTTATTATGATGATGATTATTATTATAAGTGAACGCCTACAACACTGGTGATATTTGCAACAATATTTACTTAAATTTTCATTTCAGATGTTTCATCTGGTCAACTTCATTCCATTTCTTAATAAACATTCATTAATGCATTTCAGGACATTTAAGCATTTACCACTTTGTAATGTTGCCATTCCACCACAATTTAAAAAAAATGTTTTGGCACAGCAGATACCAAGTGATTTAGTGTTTCAGGATTTACTTAGTGTTTCATGTGTTAGCAGTTATTGTTGAATGGCAGATCTTGTGCAAGGGTTGTGTCTGAGGGTTTGGATATTATGGCTGTTCAGCTTAAGCTTTCACTCGGCCTTTAAACACTAAAATTCCTAATCATTTCTTGAATCTTCAATTATATTATGCACTGTAAAGGGAGAAATATACAAATCCCTACCAATCTTTCTTTGTGGTACATTATTTGTTGAGATCCTCTGCTCACCTTTACTAATCGAATACAGTGGGTACGGAAAGTATTCAGACCCCTTTAAATCACTTTTTGCAGACATCTAAAATAAAAAAAAAATCATTTTAGTTCTCATTAATGTAAGCTCAGCATTCCATCTTGAAAAACTGAAATATCACATGGTCATAAGTATTCAGACCCTTTATTAATGCTATTTAACTCACAAGCTGTCCATTTCTTCTTAGCCTTCTTGAGATGGTTCCACTTCATCAATGGAGTCCAGCTGTGTTTAATTGAACTGATTGGACTTGATTAGGAAAGGTACACACCTGTCTATATAAGACCTCACAACTCATAGTGCATGTCAATGTAAATGAGAATCATGAGGTCGAAGGAACTGCCCAAGGAGCTCAGAGATAGAATTGTGGTAAGGAACAAATCTGGCCGAGGCTACAAAAAACTTCTGCAGCACTCAAGGTTCCTAAGAGCACAGTGGCCCAACAGTGAAACATGGTGGTGGCAGCATCATGCTGTAGGGGTGTTTTTCAGTTGTAGGGACAGGACGACTGGTTTCAACTGAAGGGAAGATGAATACGGCCAAGTACAGACATATCCTGAAAGAAAACCTTTTCCAGAGTGCTCAAGACAGTGGCAATGGCTTCGGAACAACTCTGTGACCATTCTTGATTGTCCCAGCCAGAGCCCTGACCTAAACCCAATTGAGCATCTCTGTAGAGACCTGAAAATGGATGCGTACCAACATTTACCATCCAACCTGATGGAACTGGAGAGGACCTGCAAGGAAGAATGGCAGAGAATCACCAATCCAAGGTGTGAAGAACTTGTTGCATCATTCCCAAGAACACTCATGGCTGTGATTTTTCAGTTTTTCTTTTATAATACATTTGCAAAAAACTCTACATGCCTGTTTTTTTTCCTGTCAAGATGGTATGCTGTGTGTACATTAATGAGAAATAAAATTAACTTTTTAGATTTTAGCAAATGGTGCAATGAAACAAAGAGTGATAAATGTAAAGGGGTCTGAAAACTGCACACCAAATCATGATTCACCTGTTGACATCAGCTGTTTGAAATCACATCATTAAGTTACACTATTGTCCACTTTTTTCTGAATATACTGCAGGTCTGAAATGCAGGAATGTATGTTTAATAACATATGAAAGGAAGTTGACAAGGTACAAGATGAAACATCTCATGTTCATAATATCTCCTATTTTAAAAATAAAATAAAATAAAAATGTAACAAATGTGTCTTTTTATATGCATTTCCATACTGTCCTAACTTTTTCTGATCTAGGGTTGTACATTTGGAGTCTGTTAACATGGTGTTGAATTGTACTTTATTTCTGTTTTCTTATAATGGTTCTCCTAGCCTAATGGTCTGTGTTATTTAACTGGATTTTTATTTGTAAAGAAATTAGTTGCATATCATTCAGCATATCAATCAGTATAAATAAATACATTGATCAACCTAGTGTACTGTGTTCCAGTCTAAAAAATATGATATATTATTGCCAGATCACCCAAGCCTAGTTGCTCAATTGATTAAATATTTACTGTATTTTAATGACAAACGTCTTTTTGTCTTTTAAAACTCACACAATAAATTAACTTAACTAACAGAGTAAATATAGACTGCTACCCACCGCTATTCTTAATTTATTAACTCTTAATTGTGAACACAATCTTCGGCTACTTTCATTTGACTCAATACAAGTAATGATGACTGACAATATAAGATAGTGGCCTTTATTAAATCTGGTTCATTGAATTAAAAAAGCTCCCTATTTATACGTATTAACTGTGTTAATGGTCATAGTATGCTCTGATTTTCCATTCTCTGCTTCCTGAACACATTGAGACTGAAGAAGCAGGCAGGCTCATGTAGTTACATAGGCTCACAAGACAATGTACTGTGGACGTATCATATATTGAGTTTTATCATTGGCTGTATACATACAATATTATATATTTACCATTAAATAGTACAGTATATCAGTTACATAGCTACATTCCAAGTAAAACAAGCTTGTATGTGAAAGAAATGCTGGTAAGTGATGAATTTATTACATATATGTCCAAATATTTCTATTTGAATACTTAATAAATAAAGTAATTTAAGAAAATGATAATAACTAGATAAGTTATTTTAATATTTTTGTTCTTGTAAGAATTCTTACATATCTTTATAAAAGATTCAGTAATAATAAATTTCATTCGGATTGGCCTAATTCAGATTACCCTATTTTAATGGAGTCAAATCATTTGTATTCTGATTGAGCGAATAATTTAATTATTAGGCTGGATGTAAACGTAATCAGAGATTTGGATTCCCGATCTACGCTCCCCAATTATTGAAGTGTAACTCAGTCAGTCTTTTGCTGTTAAAATGTTAAATGTTTAGTTGATCATTACTATCATAATAAGTAGTATACCTGTACCTGTATACCTCTTACCTGGTCTGACCATTCTTTGTCCTCTCTCATGAACAAGCAATTTCATCCCATAGACCTGCCTGTCACTAAATGGTTTTAATTTTTGCTCCAGTTTGTGAGATTGTTTTTTTTTTTTTTTGTGAATCTCCCTTGACATCATTATTTTACAGTGTTCCCTCTGCGAAAATCCGCAAAGTAGGGATGCTATATTTATTTACTTACTAGTACTTATATACTTAGTAGTATTTATACACTGTTTTAGCCGTATAACTTTCAGAACGTTTGGGTGGCATCGAGGCGCTTTGAATGAATTCAGTCTAGTATAAAACTTTCACAAACAGCAAACACAACACTGCAGACAAAAACTTGTCATGTCAGCAAGTAGCGACTCAGGCGACTCATGCTCTAGTCTTACTTCTGGTTTTTGGTGCGTATTCATACACTGAGTAAATACGCTATTGTAGTGTTTATATTTGTGGTGTAGATATATAACCCACGATGCACCGAGGCTGCGAAAGGTGAACTGCGAAGTGGCGAGGGAACACTGTAATACTAAAACCACCCGATCTGGCACTAACAATCATGCCACAGTCAATGCCAATTTCATCATATTTTTCTTTATTCTAAAGGCCTAATCCAGTGTATGCATGACTAGATGAGTCTTTTATATGACTGGCTGATTGGACAAATGTATGTCTGAGCAGTATTTCTGTAAGATATCGGATTGTAAGGTACATTAGGTCTATGAGTCAGTGTGCAACTGTGAACTCTATGAGCAGCTGGAGGTCATGGGGTAAGTTCCAGCCTTGCCAAGGACATAGTGTGCTGTTCTGTCTTTTAGTTACTTTCCTCCAGTCCCTCCTTCCCTTCCACTGAAAGGCCACACTGTTGTCTTTCTCTGTCTCTTTCTCTGCCTACCTAGTGAAGCCTCCAGACTAGACTTTGCTGAGTAAATCACTGACATCTTCAAAAGATCTCAAATGCCACATTGCTGTCTTTGAGGGGGAAAAAGAAAAGCTCCTCAGAAAGAGCATGCAGTAGTGTAGGAGCCTTTTTTGAGTCAGACGAGGCCACAAAAGAGTCTCTCTGTGTAGGGACAGAATTAGATGAAAAGCCGGGGGGCGATCATCTCCGCCGTGCGCTTTATGTTTAGGCGTCAGTAGATGGAGGGAAAAAAAGAAAGCATGCAATTACAGGAGAAGACTTCAAAGCTGCTTTGACGCCCTCATGAGCGAGGTTGCAGTGAAACCAGGAGGCAGTGGTGAGACGCGTATACAAGGCTGGTAAAGGTAAAATCCCCAAAACTGGGTTCCCTCTGAAAACTTCCCCCAGGTAGACAGAGGATAACAGATCCAGGCCACGCAGACCGTGGTTAGCAGGACCACACTTACATTAGGTCATGTCTAGTTGAGAAGCCATCTGTTGAGAGACAGACGTGTGTATGTGTATGTGTGTATGTGTGTATGTGTGGTTAGCAGCAGACTGAGAGACAGCTCAGACCTGTCATTACTCCATCACTAGCACAGCAGGTTTCTAGCAGCTTAACACCCTAAGTATAGCTTGCAACACTTTCTGAAGGTAAAGCTAGGTAAGAAAACAAAAGAAAAAGAAATTCATTTTAGTCCTTAATCTGGAATTAAACCCATGCATTAAACAAATGAAATAGATACTGCACAACTAGCTGTGGACACTCCATCTCTAACACTGCAACCTGAATAATCAGAATGACCTACTCATGACCATTTTATGACAATTTTCTTGTTATGATATGAGTAGGAGTTTGATGACAGAACATCACTGCAGCTGTCTGAGTGCTGCTGCACTGCTAGTTTTTCTTAAAATTCACTGCCGTTATGAGAACTAGTTGACTGTACCAAACAATTTGGATTGCTATGATCGCAATTTATCGGTGAGATTAGTTTTAGGTTCTGGGAATTGTCTATTGAATCCAAAGAACAAATGTCCAACAAACTCAAAAAACAATTATTTTTTGATTTCACTTTATGTCCCTTTGTTCCCCATATATTTTAGTGGCACTATGGCACTCTGGAATCCACTAAAGTCAGATTACCAGATGTTAAAGCTTGACTAGATTTAAGTGCAATTACGCCAATCCAACTCTTGTGTGCTTTTCACGACTTGGCATTGCGCATGATCTCAGGATCGTGTGTGACTGCTTAGCCATTGAAATTCATTAAGCTGGTAAAGAACAGTCTGGAGAGACAGTTTGGAACTTGATAGTAGATTTAAAGGTAATGGTTTGTTCATGTATAACTTGGTCCAGTGGACTATGGTGCAGCTCTGGGACTGTCTACGTAACCAGGAGGTCTGGGGTTCCCATCACTGCAAAATTTTCACTGTATTGTCATTGAACAAGTATCTGGATTTTACCTTTCAAGACTGTAAGAGTTGTTGTGCATAAGGGGGTCTGCTAAATGCTGGAAATGTAAATGATCCTGATTTGGGAGCTTAGTTGCTGGCACAACTAAGGTGTTTTGATTTCACCATAAAGTATTACTGTTTTTGCATTATCTAATTGCGAATATGTTGGTTCTGCCTTAGGTAAGTCAAAAAAAAATATGCCTCTACTGAACAGATATAACATGACAATATGAGTCATCATTAGAACAAAAATCTACAATAAAAAAAAATACAGAACAACAAAAGACTAGCACTTGACTGGGTGACAAAGTATATACAATGTGTATACTTTACTGAAATTGATATCTTGGCATTGAAAAAAGAACACTTCATATTGACAATAAATGATGAAGTGCTCATAATATTTCCTAACAGTTAAACGGCATTATCAAAGTTTGCAACTTGAAATAAGGTAGTGTTACCACTTGCCTTACCAATATACTAGGGTAAACGTAATTTCATAATCCAACTCAATATTTGGTAAATGTCTGGGGTTTAGGCCTTAGAACATTTATCAGTGCAAACACATAAACAAAACTGAATTAGCGCAACCAGAAAGTATACTAATGGACATTTGAGAAAGACAACGAGAACAATACAGACTATAAACAGCCACACAACGTCATAGTAGATGGCAATACAAAATAAGGGTTGTGTTATTATTAAAAATGCTACCTTTGAACAGTCTAGGCATTACTTCAAAATACAGTTACTGCAAAATATAGAGTGCAGTTAAGGCAAGCTAATTTCAACCACTTAGCACATGAAGATCACAGGTGTTATTAAAGGAGTAATAATTCATGTTTATATGTGGAGCTGTTTCACAAAGAGAATTTGCTTGACAAGCTTAAGACATCACAGTGCAGTCCATACATTGCCACATCATTGCAAAGGCAGCACTAATGCAGAAACAATTTGGTCCTAGATGTGCACGCTGTATGCTTCACCACTTCCTGCTATGCATTTCCTGTTCCTTTTGTCCGCTGCAAGTTCGGAGGTAGCACTGAAAAGTCCTGGGACAGTCACTTTAAAGTGTATAAGGACCTTCTGTTTGCTTGTTTTTCCCCCACAAATGAACTCTATTAATGCCATGAAATGACCTTAAGTAACACAGGAAAACTATCTGCTCCAGATATCTTTCTCATAAAGTTTCTCATAAGGAGCGCACGTGTCAAATAAGGTTCTTTCCTCCTGGCTGTACCTGTTTGAAAACGCACCCTGGATATTTTTAAATCAGCCATCTATGTTTTAGTGCTGTAAATGCCCTGAATTGGGTATCAGTAAGGACAATATAAAAACAATTACATCAGTAAATCCTTCAGCAAAACATTTTGATTAATTATTATGTAATGATCCTTAGAGACAAAAGCTTGTTCCACTAAGTAGTTACACATTAAACATAATAAATAACATTTATTAAAAACACTACAGGTAGATTTAAGAGCAGATTTAAGAGTAGTCTTGCCAGTATATCTAATATGATTATATTTAATGTCTAATGCATTATTTAGCTGAAAAATGTTTTTGTTTTGGTTTGCTTAAACTTTTCAGCAGACTTACTCTCATTACTTCTCATTAGTAGTTAAAAAAAAAAGAAAAAAAGAGGAAATCAATGGACATTTCTTTTATCTAAATTAAAAACAAAATACAAAAAATATCAGCATTGGTAATAGTCTTAGTTAGTGAATCTCTAATTACAATGCATTGCCTAATCATACAACAGCACTTTGTATTTTGACCGGCACTATCCTGAACGATGCCATGCCCAAGATATATAATGTGACCCCAATAAAGTCTCCACCATATGTCCAAGATAAACATTAGCAGATGATGCGCAACAATTAAAACCACAATATCGAGAAAAGGTTGTTATGGAACAAAAATGTAATAACCACACAGCTAGATAACTCAGAGGAGACAATAGTGACTCCTTAAGCCTGTTCTGATTTCCTGTGTTTGCAGTTTGATAGGTTATCTCATTCAGAGTGGAACCATAACGCCAGTGTACACTGGCCTAATTTTGAAAAGTCAATATAGAGCAATATGAACGTCTGGTAAAAGAAGGGTGACCAGGAAGCTCTGATGATTCTGGCGTCCGCTCTTATTTACAAAGTTCGTTCGATTAGAGATGGCTTGAAAATTGCCACTGTAGTTCTGAAGTGCCCAGCAACCAAGAACGTATTGGCAAGTTATTGCAGGTCAAAATGAAATCCCAAATACATGAGCTGCATAAGCTAAATATACAACAATGTATAATATATTAGTGCCTATGGGTAACAAACTGTAAATTTACATTTTATGTCATTTAGCAGAATTACAATTATTACAGCATTATAATCCAAGCAATTGTGGGTTAAGGGCCTTGCTCACAGACTCATCTGTGGCAGAGGTGGAATTTGAACCCTGAACTTTCTGGCCCGTAGTCCAGTACCTTAACCACTAGGCCACCACAGTCCCACAGTAAATGACATTCATGAGTGTATGTGCCTGTCCTATTGTTAAGTAGTACTGCTTTGTCCCTGCTTTGACCTCTGCATTCTCTCTAAACTGTAACCTGTAATTACTTAATTACTGTAATTACTTAAACTTATTAATAATAATATTTTTTGCGAGCAGTACATATAAACTGGTTCACTCGTTGAATCTCTGTTCCATCTAGGTAAATGTTCTTTGTAGTTCACCATAGTTGTATAGTAACTTATACACACACACACACACACACACAAACGCACGCACGCACACACACACACATTCACGCACGCAAACACGCACAAACACACATACGCACATGCACACTGTCCAGCTGATCAGGCACTCGTGCTGTCGCTGGTCACAAAAGAGTCCTTGAGCCATGTAGTTATGTTAGCAAGGGCTAACTGAATTACAAATGAGGAGAGGCCTGCTAGACAGAGTACTCAGTGTGGAGATTCTCAATCCAATTTGCTCTACTGCTCGCTCTGGTTTCCTGGAAAAAGTGCTTGCATTGCTCCTCTGACCTCACACTGCTCAGCTTTCTGAGTGGCAGAAGGTAAATGAGAAGCTCTCGTGCTAATGCACCATTTTTCACATGAACACAATGTTTGGGGAAAAAAAGGAGAACCACACTGACTTCCACTGAAATGTAAATGCTGGCTAAGTTTCACTCAACCTCCGTTTTTTTCAAAGGATCGTCTTTCCACACAAACAAGGAAGTAAAGTAACCTGCCTTGCTGCCAGGGAAATCCACACTATCATCAGTCATTAAAGATCAACGTTCGCCAACAATTATTACAGGCCAGTGTTTAGTCTGTAACCCTGCCTGCATTTGCTAAGTGGCCTCATATTGTTTTAAAACACACATATCTTCCAAGACAAATACTTCTGTTCCCTTGCTTACTGGTGACTTACCTTGGGTATGACCAATAGTGCAACGAGCATTTATTTTGTTCATTGGTTGTATCTAAATTGACTTGAGTCTAAGCTGACTTTTGCCTTTTTGAGCTTGATGCAATAAGGGCTCTCACAAAGCTCCATCTTCAGTGTCATCACTAAACCTGTAACTACGAATCTGGCTCTAACTGGGAGTGAGCAACATGACGGTACACAATATGTATTGATACGTCTCTTACAGTTACTTATACATAATATTATATAACATGCACAACTGACACTTGATGGCTATTGTGAATAGTATAATACATGCTCAACTGCAGAATATACAACTTTAGCAACCACACTAATAACAATTTAAACCATGAACCAACACCAAATATATAAAGTGTTATCTATTGTGTGGGTTTCCTTCTTTAGGGTGACAGTCAGAATGTTACAGTTAAGCATTCAAGCAATACTTGAGAATCTAAAATGAATCTTGACTACCAACTGGGTTTGGTAACAAATATTGACTCATTAATTATGATTTCAGTAATGGTTCAGTATTTTACTAAATAGATACAAAACAAATAAGTGTGTACCTGTACCTGTAAGTGTGTATTGTCAATGCAAACTGCTCTTAAATTTAGATCAGAGTCTATCTAAGAGTTCACTGATCCTTTAAAAAAAAGAAATAATAAAATAAATACATAATTTACCCATAATTTACTCTAACCCAACTGTAATACATGCTCCCCCTGCTGCACCAGTACAATTAATGCACTATTAGTAGTATAAGTATCAACATCAATGGTCAACATATAGGCAATATATACCATAAAATAAAGCACCATAACACCAATTTTATATGTAACAACAGCGCACACTAGTTTAGCTTATAGCAACCAGGCTATATTGCATGTTTTTACATAATACTAAATGTGTGATTTGCTTAGAAAGGATGTACTATAGCAAATACTTTTAATTACTAAAAAGTAATATAAATTATATAGGTGACACAGTGAACATCACTGTAGTTTCACAGCTTTAGCCTGATCCTTGTTGGCTCTAGGTTTCCTACAGGTAATCCGATTTCTTCCATATTTTAAAGACATGAATTAGGTATCTTTAAAAATGAGTGATTGAGTATGCGTATGCGCATCCATATGTGCCCTGGCATGGACTGGCAGCCTGTCTCAGGTTGGTTCCTACCTTGCGCCCTGTGTTGCCTGATAGACCATGTGCCCCTGTGACCTTGAACAGGACTAAGGTGTTGAGAAAAATGAACAAATTTTAATGAAAATGAAATAAAAAACTGAATGATACTTACAAATATATACTGCTCACAAAAAATAGAATATACTTTAAAATGAAATATCCCCTAATGAAATATATTTTGTGAGAAGTGTAAATAAACACACCATCCCAGTAGTTATGTGTGTTATGTGTGTGTGGATTTTTAGGCAGTGACTCTTAGTGGGCCTTCGTGGGCAGGAATGAACCCAATATGGATGTGGGGTAGGGGCAAAGAGCAACAGAATAAAGCAAAGCAGTCCATCTCTGTGCTATTAGCAGACTTCCTCCTCCATTGTATCTGCACAGGATGTGCTGGCTAGCGCTGATACTGATCCTGCTAATGCCTAGGCTTTCTGTACAAAAACATAGGAGTCACCGTCCGCCTAGCAAGGCCAAGCACCACAAGCTATCTGAAAACTTCTGAATCACAACGCACCACTCTGATAGCACAAAACAAGCGGTTGAAAAACTGGCTCTTACAGATTTTCCTCTTTCTGCAGCTACCGAGACCTCCTAAATACCTGTTATTAAAAAGGAGATCTAAAAACACACTCAGAGTAACAAACAAAACAAAATGGATCATTTTACAACGATAAAAGTTATTTCCTTTAGGCATTGATGTTAAATTTCAGACAATAAATGAGTCATACAAGGTTCTCACTTTAATTAAAAATTACATTGAAAATGCAAATGACACAATAGTCTATGACCTGAAACTGGTCGCATCAGACTACGGTGTGTGGGTTTGGATACAGAGTGACAAGTTCAAGAGTGACTAATGTGCCACTGTGACGTCAGCAGAATGTAGGTGATGAATCAAACCGAAAGAGCTTCTGGTGGTTTAGTTAAGCAAGTTTAGGAGGAAAGAGAGAGACAGAACCTCTTACGCTTCAATTCTCTGTACATTTTCCATGTACCACTAGTGACAGGAAATACCTCTGTAACCTCTGTGTGGGCTGCTCAGTGCAGTAGGACAGTGGTGGAGGTACATTACGGAACTTGAACTGCTCACTTCTGTAGATAGCGATGCGATGCGTAATGATATAGTTGCACTAGTTTTGAAAAAGCCTTTTCACAAATTAAATTCCAATTCTTACAATGTGATATGCTGACGTTAGCAAACGTTTTGTTTTCTAGGTTGAATACATTTGGTAAGTAAAGGTGGGTGCTTGTGTTGTGCTGCAGCGCAACGCGCTTGCTCAACACACAACAACAGCTTCACTGTACAGACGTGATTGGCTGTGTCTGAGGGAGGGGAGGCAAGTCAGGGGTAGCAATAGTCTTATCCAAAATATAGGCACCCTTGATTTCTAAAGTTCAGACACCTTACAAATAACATAAGTCGATCATCTAGAACAATGTGCAATCTTTTTCATGTGTCATTGTACGTTTCTTGGATCCACTTATCTATGTTTAGTGTGTTTCCAGCAGAGGGTGTGTTCAGAAAATCTCCAAAACCTGTATTCTGAATGGGGATGCCCATGCTTTGCATAATACTGTACCTTACAGTAAGAGCCAACTCACCAGACATTATGCAAAACTTTGGAATGCAAAAAGGTGTTACAGTTGGCTAAGCCTAACAACATTTTGTGACCCGTATTTACATAGACCTGTCATTTCAGCTGATGTCATACATTTTCACAGCATAAAATATCTTAGCGCATCGAACTACAAATTGAATACGATTCCAGACAGAACCTACCTAATGAGAATGAGAATTCCTTATTAACTTATAAGAATCCCAATATCCAAAATACTCCATTTCACAATTTCAGTTTCTTCTCCATTGGGACCCCATAAATACACAAAGTCATGTTTGTGGATGTCAGGATGGTAGAAGTCATATTTCTAAGTGTGTGGACATTGTGTATTTCTGTGTTATACCGGTAAAAGGGCCAGTGTAAAAGTAACACACCAGCTTTTGTCAGGATTGGGCTTAATGGGTGGTGCTGTAGAAGTGATTGCAGTAGCAATCGTGAGATTAGGCTACAGTGCACAAGTGTACCCTTACAAACCTTTGCTCCTGGAACACTGTCTCAGGAGACATTCTTACAGTCAGGTGACTATTAAGGACCCCTCTAATGTGGGTGACCCAGATGGGCGTGTGGGGGTAAAAAAGTGAGGACCAAGGATGCCTTTAAGATCCTAAATAATGTTTATCATAGTTACTGCTAATTACATGTACAGAGACAGTCGGAAATAGCACAAGACCTGTTCTTTTTACCATTTAAATTTTTCCTGAAACACAGGTCGTTCTTAAACATGCAAAACCACAGGTGCATACTAGCCAAGCCTAATTTTAACATTAGTTAATTGCACCAAAAACACAATTTGACAGACGCGTAACATGCACCACAAAAACACGTAAACGTCACCAGACAGACACGAGTCAGGCCACTTGGGCATTCTTTGAATTAGCATGGTTTGTGAACAACTGGTTATTTGAGCATTTATGTAATTATATTTTGTTGAATACAGTGTTTGTAAATCACGTATACGTTTCTGAGTATACTTAAGCCCAAACCCAGACCAATGGCCAGACATATGAATTAAAGACTATTATGTTCTAAGAAGCAACACTTGCTACTTTCATAGCGAACAGCAAGAGAGTAAGCCTGACTTCCAGATGTCAATTACAACGGCAACTAGTGCTACATGTTTTCTGCTGCACGGTACATGTTATACCAGTGTTTTTAATCGGGTCTCATCCGTGACGTGGCTTTTTTCATTGGTTCTGGATATGGTTATGGATATGGCAACACACCAGAAAATAAGTTTCCAAATAAACAGGGAATCTTCTGTTTTTCATAAATATTTACTTTTACCCATTTGCTTTTATATTCATGGTCCCCTGGTTTTAAATGTGTTATAAAAATGACAAATTAAGTACGTTGCCTTAGCATTTCAATAAGCTGTGTTAGCTAAACTTTTCTAGTCAAACTACAAGTCAAAAGACAAAATGTCCATCAAACAAATTCCTTTGCTGCTGCTTTAGCATTCCATACTAGACATGTAGCAGAGAGGGAAGAGGCCGATGAAGGGAAGGATGAGAAGTCCAGGAGAGAGAGGAAGTAGAACAGGAAGAGCCTCTTCAAGTGGCGTCATTAGTCAGTTTCATTGTACAATATTGACACGAGCTCAGCACTGCAGTAATTACAAGTATATATTTACAGAATTATGCAAGAAAGGAACATTGAGATAATTAAAAAGCATGCAAACATAAAATGTAGAAAACCGAAATGGTTATAAGTGGTTTAGTAGGAAATTCCTCTAACCTTCAACCTTACACCATCTTTACCTACTTGTTTAAATAACAAGAGTATGCGTACTGGGTGAAGAGTGCATCCTGCCTATATAGGATAAAACCTGTACTAAGACCCTGGACACTGCACTACTGAGCACCTAAAAGATACACAACAGTGATCACACAAATAGTACAATGGTCATTATTTTCTTTTTTCCCAGTTGATCAAACAAAGAGGATGAATACATATTCCAATAAATATTGTGCCATTTAGTACAAGCACCTGCCAGAATATCTATGTATTGCAGTGACTAAGCCATCATGAGTTTAAAAGAATGTATTACTCAAAAGTTTTACAGTTTCTATACCTCATGTGAGTCAGAAAATCTTATACATTCTAGTATCTGACTGGACTGAATATTATTAATACGTGGTTGACATTTATCTTACCTTATTCGTAACCATGTCTTGCACCAGACGGATGAGATGCATTTGAGCCACTGTGCTGTTTTAATGCTATCCAATGCTGTGTGGAAATACTACGCTTTGAAGCAGACACTTATTGAACATGAAATGTGTAGGATGTTTTTAATTTTTTCTTTTAGTTTTTTTTTTAGCTTTTTCTATCCATGTCCCTATTATTTTAGCTTTCCATTTGCTCCCGGTCAGAACTCTTAGAACTCCTTGACATATTAAAAGAAAAGTGTACATAGTGCATCTTTAAGTTCTTGACCATCATTTAAAAAAAAAAAACTGCGAATAACAATCAAATAGTCAGACAATGTCAGTCTATCACTGTCAGTTTTTTGGTAAAAATTTTTTGATCTACTTAGAGACAACATACAGTATAGTAAAGCAGCTTATTGCTATAACTAAAACGTATTATTTGTATTATTAAAATATAAATACGATGCATGATATGTAATATGATGTAGTCCAAAATAATGTAATTAACCTAATAATATATTATCAATAGTAAATTATTATTTATATAGTATATTTTGATAAGAGAGCTTTAAAAGTGAAATAATCACAGTATCGTAAATAATCATAATATCATATCAAACTTTAAACTAGCGTGCAGGTCATTATTGAGTTTTGAAAGCTTGGATCATGTAAGTAATCATCACTTCATATTCTAATGGGTAAAAATTCTGCTGTCAAAATTGGAGCAAGGTTTGGAACTGTTCAGTTTAAATGTACAAAACCACCAATTCAAATGATTTCACCATTAGATATCCTACTTTCACAGAAGCTGAAGGAACAGGTTTTATTAAATGTTGTCATAGTAAAATACAAAAGTTGGTCACCCAATCGACTACAATGTATATAAGTAAAGAGCACACTGCTTTAAAACAGTAAACCTTTTTTAGATAGATATTTGCACAAAAATCAATCTGCATGAACTGGAATCCGCATTCCCAGAGGCCCCGAACAGGCAGTGAGTCTATATAGTCCAGCTAAATAGAGATACACTAGAGCTTTGGGTTTAAACAAATATTTACCACTTCAAATACTGCTACTGCATCATACAGTACTAGTGTTTTTTGGACTTAGAAACGACAAGTTAGGGCACATGTTTTCTAGGTAAGTGATGATACTCAGAACAGTAATTACAGTTTGTACTCACAAATTGGGGCATTCAGTAAAGTATATCCAGTGTATACTTAGTGGGACTAGCACTGCAAAGAATTAACAATAAGTAGATGGAAAGCGTGGATAAGAATTCATCCAGCCTTTATTTCAGCACTGAATGTGGAAGTAATATGCAGGTTTTAACCTGTGCCATGAAAGACCATGAAAACACTGGCAGCATGGGCAGTGTAAAACGGCTCAAAAATCCCGCCTTCACGCCCTGCTCCAGCAGGCTGGCATACCATCACATCAGTGATTCATTGAGACAAAAATGAAAGCACATGTGGGCACATGGTTAATCTGCCTGACTGGCTCAGCTCAGGAATTTACCGTCCCGAAACAACCCCCAGCACACACTGCCGAAAACCTGGTACAAACAGGTTCCATTCAAAACACTCAGAAAGGCGTTGACCTTCGGTTATGCCACTGAAATGGAAATGAAAAACTAAATAAAAGACAACTAGAGAAAACAGATCCTGCTATTGTTGTTATTAAGCCGGTTTTTCTTTCATATTATAAGATTCTAAATGCTGTGACTTCAAGGGTCATAAATCAATTTTGAATTGGAATTTGGAGACTGATATTTATTCCTACGAATTAGCTTGTAGTGAAAAAATGAAAGAGAGAGAGAAAGAGAAATGGAGAGAGAGAGAAAGAGAGAGAGAGATAGAGAGAGTGTGAGAGGGAGAGAAAGAAAGATAGAGAGGGGGGCAGAGAGAGAGAGAGAGAAAGAGAGAGAGAGATGGAGAGGAACCAGATGCCATAGTAGACACGTAAAAAGATGCCAAAAGGAATTCCACAGTCTGTGCCAGATAAGCGGCGGAGCAGCGGCAGCGCATGCATTTACTCTGAACAGCTCTTTCTGTTCCTTATACCAAAGCAGCAAAGGTGAACGAGTGCATTCTAACAGTGTGACTACATGTGTGTACACAGTTTATATTGTACACAGAGCAGTGTAACATCATGCAGTCATACAGACGTGTTATTTGTGCATGGATTTCAGTGTGCGTGTGAGCCTCCAGCAAGCCGGGCAGCCTGTGTGAATTGTGCGTGTGTGTCATAATGGTGGGCCAGCCTGACAGGCACCACTCATAATCGCTTTAGGGCAGGAGTTGCACAACAATGTGGAGAGTCTAATGCCTGTGGTTTCAGCCCTTGGCGGCAAATGGGCTCATAAAATGACTGCTAAACTCTACCGCGCTGACACTGGATTCAACACACACATCATCTTTCTCATAGGGGGCTTGCTCTACTAGCTCCTGAAACTCACCTCCTAGACAGTGTAACTGAGTATTTTGTCTTGAAATAGTGTCTAGTTCCCATTCATGCAGCGTGTACGGGTTACAGTCTTATCCAAAGTTTGGGCACTCCTGCTCACATCATGCTACCTATTTTCAAATGAAACACTCGACTTCTATTGAAAACCAATCTACACATGGATTCCCAGACCAGGAGTTTCCCAGCAGAGCATTATCCAGAGCATGCTACTCCCTCTACCGGGTTATCTACTCCATATAATGTGTCCTGCTACCATCACACAGCAGGTGCACACAAACCCAACCGTCCATGAGATGAAACAGGCAGCACGATTCATCAGAACAGACCAACTACCATTGGGTGACTTACAGTTCATATAAATGTACAATTTAAGCAATTATTGGTTAAGAATCTTGCTCAAGGAGCAAACAATATGAGCTTGGTGGAGGTGGGAATTAAACAGTCTAGTACCTTAACCGCTAAGCCACCACAAGGCCATCACAAAACGTGTTGTTTAATAGATGGTCCAGTCCAGTTGTCTCACCATAATGATATGTTCACTGTTAAATGGGCTCAGTTCTCTATTTCTGAACATTTCTCACACATTCTGTATTACAGTAATCGGCCAGTGCACGGTTTTAAGTTTTTGATTGATGCATATACTAAGTAGACTACACCATTTGTTTTAAATAATAATAATAATAATAATAATATATATAAATAATAATAAATCTTAAATAACTTACGAGCAAAAACAACATAATATAAAACAATATATGGGTGCCAAATAGAGCTGTGATAATAACCGTATTACTGTAGTACCACCACGATGTGATGCCTACCATAATGTTGAACTCATCACTGTTATCACTGCGGTTAGTTTATATTTTGAAAATTTATTGTTCCAGTTATAAGATCTGAATGACTGAGGCATGTAAATTAATAGTAAAAGAAATGGAAACTCTAGCACACTAATTTTACATTGTGCAATTAATAAACAGACTACATTGGCAGAAGAATGGTTTAGAGTGAATATAATTTTTAAATAAATACTTGTCACTGTTTATAAAAGAAGTGAAAATGACAGCAGATTTAACTCAGTTACAAGACACTGGTCTTAATCAGAAAACCACCCACAGTAGGAAAAAAACTCCAAAGAAAGTTTGTTGCCGAAGGAAGAATATGTTTTATTACATCACCCTAAACTCCCTTTTGCTTTAGTGTAAAATTAACATACAGAAAATGGTATTGCAGAAAAAACATTTTAAGCTTGACTCCACCAACATAAATGTGCCTGTTAAATGCTTGCTTACAGCAGCCACAAATGTAACAACAAACTACCTTTTTTTTCTTTCTTTCTTTTTTTAAGTGATGGTAGCTTTTTGCCGTTTGGAAAGTGTTCTAAGCAGCATGGTGGCTTGGTGGACAGCACTGTGGAGCCGTCTAGGACCTTTGTGTGTTTGTGTGGGTTTACTCCAGGTAATCAGATTTCCTCCCACAGTCCAAAGACGTGCTTGTTAGGTTAACTGGTGTCTCTTAAATGTCCATAGTGTGCCCTACGATGTACTGGCCCCCTGCCTAATGTTGTTTCTGCCTCATACCCTATGCCACATTCTGTTCTGTGACCCAGATTAAGCGGACAAGGAAGTGAATAAATGAATGTGAATGAATGACCATGTTCTTCCACACCCTGAAAGATAAATAATAATGCATGGAGATGGGGAGAATATGCAAACTCCATAGTGGTGGAATTCAGGTTGGTCTTGAAGCGATAACTACTTGTCACCCAATCTAGCCTCAATGCAATCCTCAATTGTTTGTCAGTTATAGGTTATAGAAGGACAGATTTTGATGGTCTATACTCAAAGCAACAAATATTTGTGTGTGAGTGTGTGTGTGTATGTGTATCAGTTTTTAATAATTTGTGAATTTGTGAATTAGTGTAGCTGCCTATGTGGCATAGATTTCTCATGCATTCACAATCTTTGAAATAGGAAACAGTAATAAGAATGATTATCAGCTTCTCAAAATAAGCTTCTATGAGTCATTGCAATAGACCTTGCAATAGACTAACAAATACAGATTTGTGAGCCCAAAAAGTGCCAACGAGCCACCTATTAGACAATAATGTAATGATTTTTACTGGTACTGATACGGCTTGTTATATATAACAGTGAGATGATTTCATTTGAGTTTTAGAGTTAGTCAGAGTTTCTGCAAAATAAGCAACATGTTAAGAGTAATCACTTCTAAAACACTTCTATAAGATAATCTGACTTAAGCTTTAAGCTTTATGTCGTGTTTTACAAACATATAAAAAGGATGAATTTACACACGCAGAAACATAGCTAAGTTTGTTTCGTGCAGATGCTTGGTTAATTTATTTTTAAGTACACAATTGACAAGACATAATTTGGGGAAGTCAGGGAAGCAGTCACTCTTGCTTCATACTCTATGTAACCCAGGGCAGCACGGCTGCCTCACAGCAAGGAGGTTCTGGGTTCGATCCCAGGGTGGAGCGGCCTGACTGTGTGGAGCGCCATCTTGTATTTAAAGAACAGGGATCTATCAATGACTGATCTTCACATGACATGTCTGCATTTGATCCAGGAAAGCATGCCATCATTGACGGAACAACGAATGCTGAATTACACAGGTAAATTTCAAATTAAGTGAAATTTAAGATGAAGATGAAATTGTTTCTGCACAATTGGGTTACACCAGGTATGTAAAATTGTATCATTCATTCATCATTCACTTGATATTTCAGAGCTGGTGCCCAACCGGCGGCATAGGGCATAATGCAGGGGCAACCCTAGACAGGGTGCCAAACCATCGTAGGCCACATGCACTCATGCACACGTTTGCACACTAGGGATACTTTTACGGACGCCACTTAACCTAACATACCTGCATTTGGACTGTAGGAGGAAACCGAAATACCCAAAAGACCAAAAAAGGCTAAATCACACTTGAAGACATGGAAACAAATTATTTACTAACATCACTAGATATTTAATATAGAATATTATGAAATCACTCTGATAGAACATGGATCACCAGCTTTGACTCATAGATTTAGTCAATGCCAATAAGAGTACACTGTCATTACATCTAAAGGTGTCACATACTAAAGTTAAGAAATTTGATATTTTTCAAAATTCAGCAGCATAACTTTTAAAACTGCACTGATGTAACAGAACACTTCATGCCTAACTACCTACACCCAAGACTTTTCTTACATTGACTGAATGTACCCGTGCTTGAAATACATATCTGAGAAAGAATGGAAAGCTGGAGCAGAAGTGCTCAGCCCAGCAGCCAGCCGCTCTTCGCACGCTTCTCCTCTCTATGCACCAAAACAGCTCTGTGAGTCACTCTGACTCACGCACCATGACTGCTTGCTTTTTAAATGGTCCAATATGTCTATTCCCGCCATCGCACACTTTCCTAAAGAGAAGAAAGAGAAACACTGGGCAGAGAAACTGGTCTGTGTTAGTGCCCTGGGATATATCAGTCTACATATGCAGTCGAGGTTGGTTCTGCTTGAACACAGTCTGAGAAACTGCGTGAGCAAACAGCAGCGTCATGATCAAAATCTTAGATGTAGCTGTCAGAAGTTGGAAAATAGTGACGGAAAATCTGGCTTACATCAAACTACTAATATGATTCAGTGGTTAGCAATTTGATTCAAGAGCAGTTAGATATTAAGATCGGCTCCAAGTCTGTAACCTGTGATTTAAACATCAAGTCACTCCCTAACTCTTTGCTGCATTCTTTCCCTCCTGCAATGTCAATCTAATTAAAAGTCACTAATCTTCAGTGTGTGAATCAAATGTACTGAAAAGTTCGAATATTTGTAAAAGTGTATATGGACTGATTTACAGGCTTTAGGATTTCAGGATTTTCCCACACCTACATGTACTATATACCACTATATACTACATGTACAACTGAGCATCATGCATGACTGGCCATTCCTCAGGGAGAACCCCTGGCATCCTGCAATTAATTAGCATTCTGGGCATGTGTTGTGTTCTCTGGAGTAGATGGAGTAGATGCCAGGGTTGATACAGGAAAAGTGGTGTTAAAACAGTTTTAATTTAATTCCTCTGGAGCATGCGAACGATTAAAACTGCTTAAAACAAACTGTACTCAAATCTCTATTCAGACTAGCCAACATAATCAGGCTCTATTTTTGAGCTCTACACAACACCTAACTCGCATCTGTCACACAATCACACCGCCATGTCAGCATTCTTGGTGAAAATATACAGATTTAAAGTTATTTGAACAGAACAAAACCTTAGTATCAGGGTTTACATAAAATCAAAATGCTACCATAATAGTATGTTAATATGTACTGCACACAAAAATTAGGGGATACTTCAAAATGAAATATCCCATCACAAAATACACTCCAATTTTTGTAAGCAGGGAAGAATTATCTGCTAAATGAATGATTTGTTATAACTTTGTTAACATGGCTAAAAAGTGAACATAATGTCTACCGCTCACGCATCCTTATGTCTGCACAGTAAAACTGAATCATGAGGTTGTGATGTTCTGTCCCTGGAATATGGCCAACAGTACACTGAAATAGCAGCATGTTATGTTATGGCTCATGCAGTAGGCTCCGTTATGCCACCTTGGCAGAGCACAGGAATAGGAATAGGAAGGTACAGGGGGTGAAGGTGGCCCAGTGCTGCTCTGATATCATTTAGCAAAAATACTCACTGCTCATGCTCACCACACCCCCTAGCAGTAAGTTTGATCATGTGCCATGCATTTGAAGTTCTGCTTGCCTAATCTGTCCTATTTGGAACTGTTTGACTTTAGGTTTCGCTTCCAAGCTCGCGAACACAGACCACGCTGTCACACGGCTGAGGCTTTGATTCTGATTGGCTAAACGGGTAAACATGGGCTCGTGTTTGATAAACAAAATCAGACTGACAGTCAGTGACCTCCACGTTGGATCACGTAACATGACGTACTGTACCAGTTTCTCAGAAAGACTGAGACAGCACAGACGGAGATATGTGGAGACTTGAAACATTGAGAACTTCTTCTAAGTCATACTTAAATGTTTTTACTTTGAGTTAGCTGCACTGTTGTGGTGTAGCAATGTAGATATTTACTACTGACCAGAAGGTCCACTGTTCCAGTCATAACACTGCCAACCTGCCACTGTTTGGCTGCTAAACAAGGTCCTTAACCTGCAAATTGCTTCCAGTCATAAGTCTCTGTGGAAAAAAGTCTGATAAGTACTGTAGATATAAATACAAGCTAGCAGTGAAATCCTTTGCTTCACTACTATGATTTTTGAGGTTCACACCACTTGTTGCACTTGAGCAAATACAGCTCATTTCATTCTTCCTCCTTGTCACTGGTATGTTTAGTCTGAAGAAATAACACAAAAAACTTTCCCACCCTTTCACTCTCTCTGTCTAGGTTGATGGAAGACCCTAAAGGTAAACACCGTGCTGCACTTATAAATGGCATCCGAGAAGTCTAGTCTGAACATCTGTCAGCATATTTACTAATTAACATGATTAAATAACCCGTAATCAAACTCACATTTTGCATTTAGACACCTCACATTGCAATATGTCATTGTAGTACCTTATTACACACTAGAACACATTCATACTTGCATGTACATATCTAGCTTTCTCTACCTTTTTAAAAATCTTTAAGTGTGAATTTTACTGTGGCTGCTTCATACAGGTGATTACCATGAAACAACATTTCCCTGTACTGAAAAAACAAGGATATCCTGATTTTAGAAAAGCTTTGGGACCAGTACTGTTTCATGTTTTAACTGCAAAATTGCATTTGCTTGCATACTTATAATGGCATTATGTGTTGATAACAGCTATATAAATGTCGACATTATTTCATGTATCAACTGGACAATATTAGTTTACTACGATACTGCCAGATTACTTAGTTAAACTTTCTTATTTTAGTTTTTTATTTGTCTTTAGTAAGATTCAGTACACCAAAATTGTATTTTAAAACTGCATATTCTGGAAGTTTATACTCTTTAGATCCATTGCTGTTTTTGGTCACAGTATTCAGGTACAGTATGTAAGAGATCATTTTGATCTGTTTATGAAATAATAAAGACAACTACTAAAGGAAAGCTGTGAAAACGAATATCGTCGTACACATCAACATGCCATTTTGGGTGAGATATTATTATTCCATTCTAATATAATTAACATCTTTTTATAACTAAAAGATTCATTGATCATACATCATATTGATGTGACAGGCTGAAAAAAATAGTACTCCTTTAAGACCTCTCGCTTGCCAGGAACACTAATTCATCATATGTTCCTAAATAACAGGATGTTGCATAAACAAACAAATGCATGGACGTATGAATGAAATGAAACACAGCAGGCCAGGTCTAACAGACAAGTTGGGTGGAGTAGCAAATTAAACTGCATTTTTAAAAGAAGTGCCAAGAAACAGGTTTTTATATGTTACTACTATGTCTGCTGCTGCTGTCAGGCATGGTTTGACTGCCATGATCATATTTATTAACCTGGCTCAGGATCTTCACATCCTCCATTCAAAAGCCTCACCTTAACCACAAGTGTCACTTTGTTTTGTACCGGGATTGTACTCTTGGATTCCTGTAAAATGTCTCCTTATGCCAAATTTAAGATATGTAAACGTATGTGAACCTCATGAACCCTGCACTGAGACAGTCACAGCCTTGGGGTGAGAGAGAAAGAGAAAAGCACTTTGTTCTGCAGCTAATTGGGGGTGCTTGGGCGTCCTGTAATTTACTACAGTTTATGCCAAGTCATGTTTTCAGTGTGCCATGCTGCTGGTGGTAGAACAACAGCTGCTGCCAGGAGAAAAAGGTGGGAGGAGATGGAAAAGGACTGGCATTCTGGAAAACCTAGCCTTTAAACACTACAGAAGGGCTCAATCTGATTTCTCCAAAGGAAGCAACACTGGTGTCCTGTTTCTGAAGGAAGGTTTTGAATATGCTTAGGTCATGTGACCAACATGGCTTAGTCCAAGACTGTTCATTAAAATATGGCAGTACGGTAAAATCCACAGTCAGGTTGTGATTATTAATGTTTATTTAGGTTCCATCTCTATCTAGGCTCTGAACTAAGCCTCTTACTATAAATCAGAATGTTTCCAGATGTTTAAATTAATGCTCAACCACGAACCAGGTGAAAGTCTGGTCTGGGATTCAAAGTGAGGAATTGTGAAGCTGTAAGGCGACAGCCCTAACTGCTGCCACTCAAAGCAATTGCAAATATAATTGCAAAATAGCTGCTGTTCCTGACAACCAGACATTTAGCTGTACATTTTTCATTTTCTTTTTTTTCATTGTATGTTCCAGTAATGCGAGGTAAATACAAAATTATAAATATATGCACAAATAATGAATAATTATTTAATTATGAATAAAATAGTAACTGTGGTTACAATGATAAGCATTAACAGATATCGCACAACATTAACAAAAATACACCTGTAACATGACTGGTTTTAATTCAATCAAATTCCCATTAAATATATGCTGAAACCCTGCCGTGATTCTTTTAAAAGTTACAAATTGCCAGGTGACTGGTAGAGGCGGTCAATTTAGGTGCTGATGATTGGTGGCCATGTGCTGTATCAAATATTTGCGCTAGTCGAATGGCACCTGTATCATATCAAAGTAACAGGAAGAGTGGACTCCTGCCTATATTTGTGTAGAAACACAGCTCTGTGTAAGACCACATATAACCCTTCCCAACACAGACCCAATGTTTTTACATAAATTAAAGCAGGTTGCTAATATATTACAGAGAATGTCTGATCTATAAACATTATAGATCAGTTCAATGTAATTTGTGATAATAATACTAATTATTTGTGAACTTCAGAGAAAAACTGCAAAGGAGATATTGTGCATCACCATATGTAAAGCAAGTAAACTTGTATTGTATGTGTGCTTTTTTCTTTTGAAAGGTTTGCACTGTAGCAGCTCTGTCCAGGCTAAGAAAGAACATGATGACTCACCTCTTGCTACATGGACATGGCTCACTGAACTGCTTCCATTTACAATTAGTACTATTTACTTGCTGTTGGTTACTATGAATGGAAAAGTGTAGGAAATTTGAACCTATTAGCTCTCATTTCAAGTATTCAATTTTAAGTATTCAATGTACTTTCTGTGGATAAAGAGGGTGCCAGGAAATTGTTTATTACATGTTCTTTATGCATAAGAAGTTCAGTTCATAGTTAAGATGTATCCTAATTTCTACAACAAAAAAAGCTGAGGGTGGATTTTTAAAATATCGATGAAATTTTCTAAGTCATTACAGAAGAATTTTATGTGACATGCAGATCAAAGAACTTTGAAAAGGTACTGCTTTTAGTAGAATGTCATTTGAAACAGCTGCGCTGTTTGTTTGAACAAGAAATTGACTCACTTTTCTACCATGGGTGCACAATTCTGCAAATGTGTTTAAGAGACGTGTAATGAATTAGTGTGACAGCACTGTTCATTAGGGCTGGCCAATTCTGAGATTATGATTGACTTACATTGATACAATTACATTAATTAATTCACTTTAACATGATCTGAGCCAATCCAGGAAATACTTGTCACAAGGCAGGAATGTAACTTTGAAAAGACACCAGTATGTCCCAGGACACACCATTCCATTAAAAATCAACAAAAAATTTTCAGGTTCTTAGCCCATTTCAGAGCACTTCATCAATGGTTTGTTGCCCGGTGCTAACAGAACAGAGGTGCTCCTCAGATTGCGATGGTTCACGGTTTACGATATTTTGATTATTATGATGGGAATCACAATAACACACATACGTTTATTCTGCAGGAACCATATTCAGAATCTTGGATTTTATTTTTCACCAGTCAAATAAATCTGCATTTTGATACTCGCCAGAACCACTGAATTACCCTTTTTTCAATTTCAGTACACTATTTAGTACATTTTAAGATAAAAACTTTCAGCTTTGGGTTTATGATTTTCGAAACAGGAAGTTTAAAGTGTGTTTCAAGCATTTGTAAGGCAGTTTATGCTATGATATACAGAGTATATATTACACTCCTCATTTGCATTCAGCATACAATAGATTTATTGGAACATAACCCCATCCTAATTCAGGGTGCACCTTTATTGCAATATAAACAAAATGTAAAGGAAATTATATATTAGTAAACTTAACCTTATTTAAAGTGGATTAACTTGGGAAACATAAAATTACCATAGACAAACACAATTAGATTACTCCTTACAACTAAAGGATGTCTTGCTCTTTAAAGGCAGTATATTTAATATTATAGTTTTGAATATTTAAATATTCAAGACAGTCAGCCATCCATATCCATCGCTTCCTTGTCCATGACTAACCACAAATCAAAAATAGATAGAAATAATATACATTTAGATGTATTTTCACTTATATACATACAACATATACATTTTGTAACTATTTTATTAACTTTTCATTGGACAACACTGAAGATAGCACATTTTGATACAATGTAAAGTAGTCACAAAGTAGTGTAAATTTGCTGTGCCCTCAAAATAACTCAACACTTACCCAGTAATGTCTAAACTGCTGACAATATAAGTAAGTGCACCCCTAAGTTAAAATGTCCAAATTGTGCCCAAAGTGCCAATATTTTGTGTTTCCACTATTATTTTCCAGCACTACCTTGAGCTTGGACTACACTAGAACTTCACAGGTTGCCAGGTTGCTTCCATTACAGAGCTGGTGGATGTTAAATTAGGTAGATATCTAAAAATGAATACGAAGAGTCCAACCTATGAACTGTTGGACAATCTTATCTGATCCATACAGGTATGGCACTTTGATATATATATATATATATATCCCTACAGAGAAGGAGAGCTCAGTGTATTCCACCCATTTAGCAATAAACCTATGTGCCTGGTATGAATGTAGATCCATGTCCTAATCCACCAACAGATCAAATGATGTCAACACAGCTAAACTGGTCTTACGGCTCATTCTGGGATATTTTACATGAAGGCAATGCGAAACCAGTTCAAAGCTCCTCTTTGCAACATGAATCAACAATTTAGCCGACTGAATTAGCAAAAGCACTAGTGACTGCAGGCTGGCAAAAATGCATCTGTCAAAGCAGCTTCTTTTGCTATGAACAGAGCTTTCAATCGCTCTTCTACAGGTCCTTTGGAAAAGGATGGCCATTCTCATCTGAATTGCAGATTGAGCTTAAAAAAAACCTCAGTGCCTTCTCTGCTGCCCTTCAGAGGCCCCCACAAGATAACAACTGTCCCTGAGAGAAGCTCAATAGGATGTTTAAGAATAAACAAGAGACTTGGTGAATGCCTTCCTGCTTTCCCACACTCTCACCTACACTGACCACGTGTTCCCTCTCTGCATGCACACACATGGCGGAAAATAGGAGACAAGAATTTGCAAGCACAGGGAAGTCACTGTGTTTACGAGGCGCACCATCTAAGCCTGGACATCACTTTATAAAAGTTCATGAAAGTCAGACATCAGAGGAGACTGATCCAAACTAAACAGTCATTAAATGCTTACTTTTGGTCACTTAGCAGATCCTGTTACTCAGCGTGATGCACAACTGGTAAAGTCTTCCAATCCAAGCAATAGTGGGTTAAGGTCTTTGTTCGAGGTCCTATCAGTGGCACCTTGGCACAACTGGTATTTGATAAAAGACCTTCTGGTCTACAATCCAGTACCAAAACCGCTAAGGCTCAACAGTACAAATTGGAAAAATAAGTGGTTCTCGATTGTTTTATCAGCTGGTGAGCAAAGTCTAACAAGTTGCAGCCATTAATGAACAGTAATAAAGTGCTATGATATAGAAGTCTGGACTACACCTGCACACACACACTTACTAAATACACTTAGCATTTCATTAGGAACAGCTGTGCACCTGCTCAAAGCTGCAATTATCTAATCAGCAAATGGTGCTATAGCAGTTTAAACTGTGATCTCAGCAAATTTCCCATGCTTGTCTGTGCAAGATGGGCTGGTTAAGTATTTCTAAAGCTGACAATTCTAATTAGAACTTTTTAATGACAGTGATCCTGTTTACACTAGGTTCTTTCATGCCTCTTAAGTATCAGGAAAATGCATCTGAAGATACCCAGAGCTGGTAAATACAAGAAACCTTTCGATTTTATCAGCAATGTGGACAGAGACAAAAATAAAATCTGTGGCTCCTACCACACTTCACTTCACTCTCTCATGCTCAAATTGATCAGCGCACCACAGTCAAGTCTAATTGGATGATGAAGAACTGAGGCATTTGATGCAGACAAACATTCTGTGCAAATGAAAACTTTGAACAAGACAGGTCCGGTTTTATGAGCAGGTTGCCATATTGCATGGACGACAAAAAGCTGATTTCAATCTGGCTGACCGGAGACACATTTGTAAATGCATGTACGTAAAATATTAGCGGGACACAATCCAGGTACAAGCCACATTAAAAGAAAAAGGGTAAACACAAAGCCTTGTCTACATCCTTAAAATAATCCTTAATAGCAATGAGAAGCGATACATCCATCTCTAGGGAAAAAAAAGAAAAGAAACGACGATCAGAGACAAGATGTAATATTGAGACACAAACACTAGAACTTTGATGTGTACGTGGCAGAGATACTGTGAAATTAAATGCATTTCTTTTACAACTTACTTTCTTACAACCACAATACTGGCAAAGCAATAACAGACATTATTTAAAGTTTTGCTTCCAATAATTGAAGGAAAACCCTGCACAAATCACTGCCTCTATTACTATCCAGCATGCACTAGAATTCAGGTGAGCAGCATCTTTGCAATGGAGAGCACTCACGGCATGACTAATACACACATTAAAGCCGCTTGGCAAGCCTTAAGCTTGCGAAAGCACCCTCACAAAAGCACAAAGCTAGTGGAATGCTGGGACAAAGTACTCGACTCAGTGGGTGGAACAGAGGTTTTGTCTGCATGTGTAGTCTTTCATTCAAACATACCTGGCATGCACCATAAGCAGACTGACGCATGAGCCACTGGTGATATTAATAGCGTAATAGTACGACAAGTTACTACACCCAACAACGCAACTTTGGCTCCCATCTCTCTATAGCCCGTTTCCATGGATTTCCTCCTGACTGTATTTATGTTTTTCAGGTTGTCAGGGAACACGGGGCGTTCAGAAAACATGACAAAGCATGACAATAATTTGGTTACTATCGACTTCCTTACGTAGTATGTACCCATGCCTACAAGGCACTGCGAGTAAAGAGATCCTCCTCATCAGCATATACTCTATATCTTACGTTACCCGGGACCTCTCATATGATATAAACTGTTTCTCTATATAAAAAGTCCTCATGTGTTACAAATAGGTTGAACATGCAGCTGGATGATGTGACAATGTAATATCAGTATTATGAAATTATGGCACATGGGTATCTGAAGAACGTCAGTGTTTATAACTTATTATTAATACCAAAGGCTGAGAGACATCAGGATGCCACATTCATCCTCTCTGGCTCAACATGGTTGCATTCATCAATTCCGAACACCTGTAAACCATGATGTTTATGTATGGAGCATGTAGCACTCTCCTTTTGCATAAGCATCACATTTTAAAGACAGCTGGCTACGTGTCAGACGTTTTTTACATACAGTTCAGTGCATAAGTCCTAGACCATAGTTAAATTAGATACACAATTGTTTTAGCAATGTTATAATGACCATTATATAATAATGTATCCTTCTTTTTCATAGAGCACAACCAGAAAATACATGAATTATGTATATAGTATTTAAAAAAACTATACCTCTAGGAAATATACCTCTATAGGCTACAGTGCCAAGCATTAATAGTGACCTCTACTCACACTTCAGAAATATCATGATCTACCAGTTTCATCACAATGCCAGACTGACTGAAAGGGGCATAGCCAAGAAACCACTTTTTTTTTTTAGAAGGGCCACTTTTTTAAGCTTTGAAAAAGCTAAACTATGCTCAAGCTCACAAAGATTGGAATGAATATCAGTGGAGAAAAACTATAATAACAAAATCCAAGTTTGAGATTTTTGGGTCCAATCTTCGACTATATGTTATATAAGACCGCGGTAACGTTGCTAAAACAACAAATCAAACGCAGCTTAAGATTTGTGCACAGAACTGCACTCTCTACCAGATTGTATGCTTTGAGCACACACGAAGAACAACCCAAAACAAGTCTACTGCATGAAGCAACACTTGGAATAAACATACTTTAAGAGTTGTAGTGAGACCTTTTTCTACCTGTTGCACTCACTGAAAAAATATACTAATCTTTACCTAACATGTTGAATCTGAACCGGGTCAGATTTGCCATGATGTAACACATCTGATGTTGATCAACAAGACATCACCCACGTGCATGCATGGAACACATGGCATCTTACAAGTTCTTGCATAACTTTCATAGTGGGCTCGTTGCCTGTGAGCACGTCTGAACTGGTCAGTATTCAGAGCTACTATGTTAGTAAGATATTGGAAATATCATTAAATATAATGGACATCTCTAGCATAAAGGCTCTCGCTTGTTCTCCATAGTCAGCACCTTCTTGCGTGGTTCTATATTAGGATTCTAGTTGGGCTTTTGTTTGTAAGGTGGTATAAGGTTACAACAAGCTCTATTATTACTTGATTGCAGGTGAAAGACCAGCATCACTTAAAGCAGCTACCTACAGGAATTCTAACCTGGAACTATTTCCTTTCCTGGCCAATTTGGCTTTCCTATGGTACCACTGGTGTCATTACATTTGTAGTCATTTGCACTGCGTAATACCTTCCACCCGGCGGAACTGTTGCTGTCGCCCTTGTCCTTGAAGTAAGGCACGTTCTTGACCATCCAGTCATAGATCTGGGAGAGAGTGAGGCGCTTCTCTGGGGAACTCTCGATGGCTTTAGTGATCAGGTCCGCGTAGGACATATTGCCCCAGGCGTTGCGCCGGGCAGAGCCGCTCTTCCTCTGAGCAACTGCAGCTGATGAAGAGGAGGAAAGTAATGGCACCTGCTGCTGCGCAACCGGAGCGCTGGAGATCTGCGCCCGCTGGTGCTGCTGCTGCGGCTGCTGCTGATTCTGGTGATGTCCGCAGTTTTCTTGGCATTGGAAATCTGGACATAAGACAAGGGGCTTTTCGTCAGCATAGTCCTCATTTTCCTCCAGCAGGCTCAGGCTAGTTAGGAAGTCAGCAGTGCCGCTCGGCTCGTGTTTGACAGACGGAGCCGGAGACGAGGTGCTGGAGTCGGCGGGGTTGGTGAATTCGGGTCGGGGAAGCGGCCAAGTGCACGATCGGGGCCGTGGCAGCGGCTCGAAATCCGGGTCGATGTCGACCAATTGTTGCTGTTGCTGTTGATGCTGGGACGTTTCCGCCATGGTGCCGACAAGCGACGATCGCGCCACGTTCCCACCGTCACATAGAGTTCAGAAATGAAGTGACTCAGGCAGGACTCGCGCACCGGAGCGCGATTAAACAACCAAAACAAAAAAAGTTTACTCCACATACAATGCAACCGACATCTGAGAAGAATTCGTTTATCTAAAGGCAGGTTTCACCACTAAGAAGAGAAAAGCGTATGACATCAGCAGTTGAGTCTGGTTCTGAAGTTGCGCTGAAAGTTAGTTGAATACGGCCGCTGTTATTCCGCTCGTGTCCGCTCCTGTCACTGCGTGTCCGTGCGTGTGCGCGTACGAGTACTGGAAGCGGTCTTACTCGAGCTCATCTTTCATTGGTCAGCGAATACCACCCACGCTTGATTGACAGCGGAATCAGCAAATCGTAAGGTGCAGGTGAAAGCGAAACAGAGCGACTCGAACCCTTCCCAGCGCTAGTAAACACTACTATGCTGGACAAAGTACACACAAATGAATTACTATACGTTATAAAACCAACCAAACAGTACATAAATAAACTAATTAAATAATATTAACGTTGGTATTGCATATGGATTTTAATATTAAAACGTGCTTAAATTGTCTTTGATGTTGTTAATGTCATTATGTCATTGTTGCTCGCGTCAATTATGTCCATGTTTACTTCTTTCATACAGTAATCTTGAATTCAAATGAGATGCATCCCATAATTAGTTCATTGAATATAATAATCAAATGAATGCACATTTTCGTTAAGTTGGGGCATGTTCTAGTTCAACCGATATAGAACCTATGTAATTATGTGCTCTTTAACTTAGCATACACTGCAAAACAGTAAACACAGTCTATTTGTCCGTATACTGTGACAGTTCGCTAGTGTGAGTAAATGGTTAATTATATCAAACTAAACGCACATACAATTGAGAAGTGGTGACATACTTGTAATACAAGTGGGGGGATTCTTTATCCTATGTTGCGTAGATTTCTTAAGGATTAAGCTTTTATGTTTATTTTATTTCTTAAAATTCTCTTAAGGAAAGTCACAAGTTAATTTTGTTCTTTCAAATACCCTAACAATCAACATGGGGTGTAATTACATGGTTATATTATTGTTGTTGCATACGGGTGATCTAAGAAAAGATATAATGTTGCATGACAAAGGAAAGAGTGAATGATGCAAAATAAATAAAGCAAAGCATCCTGTTTTACTCTGGCTTAACCTGATTAAGGGTTGGTTCTATACCTTACTGGATTGTACACAGCGGTACTCTGTGTACAGGGTGGCAGCCCATAACAGCATGACTGCAGAACTGCTTTTGTGTTTTATAGCATATAGATTCAGTAATGTGCTGAAAACAATTTCCAGAGTGCTCAAAATGCACAAAGAAAATCTTTTCCACACCACTATACAGCATTGCACTAGCAGCCTGGACCATTGTCATAAGGCAGGATGGATCCAGCAGAAATTGAGACTCATCCTTGGAAGCATTTTTTCAATCCGCTACTGTCTAATTTTGGTGAGCCTGTGTGAATTATAATGTTAGTTGCCTGTTCTTAGGTATGAGGAGCGGAACCAATATGGGTTTCTACTGCTGATGCTGTATTTGTTTTAAGCTATGATGTGTCGTGCATTTAGAGAAGCTTTTCTACATACCTCAGTTGTAATGAGTGGTTATTCGAGTTACTGTCGAAATTCTATCAGCTTGAAACTCTCTGGTCATACTACTCTGGGTTCTGAGAACAGCTACTCACTGGAAATGTTCTTTTTATTCATACCTTCTCTTTTTTCTGTAAATTAGATGGTCTTCTGAGTAGATATTTGCCTTAATGAGCAGAAGAGGTGTACTTAATAAAGTGGCCAGTGAATGTATATACACATTGCATTACTTATAGCTTGACTGCCTTTATATTAGTGCTGTTTAAGTCATTACCTGAAATAACACTAAGATAACATATGTCATAGTGTAATGGCAAATAGAATATTAAGAAAAAACATGTCCCATTTTGTCATAAGGATATTATTAAGCGTTATTAACAGTTTTGTTTCAGGTCTGTTATTATGTAGTCTAGTACTACTATTAGTACTAGGTATTAACTGCCAGTTTGCCTATTATTGTTTATAGATGTGATATAGTGTTTTGTCATAGGCCTATGAATGTGATAATAATAGAGATTACGCACTAATTTTATTGATGCAAAATGTATTATTGATTATTAGTTGTCTATTAAAAACAGTCAAATTACTCATATCAGTATAAGATATCTAGGTATATCTATGTATTATTTAGTTCTAGACTTTATATCTAAACGATATACATATCCATCCATGGACTGTGGGAGGAAACCGGAGAACCAGGAGTAAGCCCATGCAGGCACGGGGAGGACATGCAGACTCCACAGAGAAAGGACCCATGACAGTCCACCCTGTGATTAAACCCAGGACCATCTTGCTGTGAGGCAGCAGTGGTAT
>JAUZST010082038.1:0-20435 GCA_034779995.1 Parotocinclus haroldoi | reverse complement strand
TCCCCAGACCTGAATATTATTGAAAATCTGTGGTGTCACTTAAAGAGAGCTGTCCATGCTCAGAAACCATCAAACCTGAATGAACTAGAGATGTTTTATAAAGAAGAATGGTCTAAAATACCTTCAGCCACAATCCAGGCTCTCAATAGAAGCTATAGGAAGCGTTTAGAGGCTGTTATTTCTGCGAAAGGAGTATTGAGTTATGGTTTTTTTTTGGTGCCCAAATTTATGCACATGCCTTATTTTGTTTAGACAATTATTGCACACTTTCTGTAAATCATATAAACTTCATTTCAATATCACTGTGTTTGTCCCCTATGTGATATAATTAACTGAATCTTTATATCCAAACAATCAATGATTTATGTAGTTCTTTCAAATTGCATTTTTGAACACCAGAGGGCACAATTATACGTCATTCTCGCACAATCCCGTTCTCATTTAGACTCCTATATGTCTTTCAATTGCAGGTGACTAAACATTGTGTTTGTTACATTTTTATACAATGAAATTATTAGCGCAAATCATTCTGAATTGTTATTTTTCAGAAATGGATTTATTTCAGATATGGTGAAGCTATCGATTTTAAACCTCTGCTTCTAGCCATTTCTTTTAACTGTAAAGTTTGTTTTTTGATACAAAAAAATGTATTTTGCATTGTTTACAGTTCAGAGATAAAAAAGAAATTTAAAGAAGAGGTTTAAAGAACATGAGGCCTTTACACCCCTTATGATTACTTTGTCATTTATCATAACCTCCAAGCAATTGTGAGTTAAGGGCCCAACCATGGCAGCTTGGCAGTGCCTGTACCATAGGGTCAGGGGACTAGTAGCTTAAATGTAAGGTAGCTTTACAGTCTTACTGAAAGTCCAATTTAAGCCCATTAGAATACCCACAATAATTCTGTATTACACTGTCTATAGATTGTATTCCGCATTCCTGCTCAGGTTCATGGTAGTTGATTTTGATATCCCAACTGGTCATACAGTATGTGCCCGTAATTGATGACTAACCCAGCTGGAAGGCTCAGCCAGGATGTCAATTAGCTAAACCACCAGAGTGAACAGAACAGACATAAAACCACTGGATACACTAATGTGACCCAGATACAGTACAACATATAATACTAATTTCTACAATTTTTTTCTTCTTTTTTCCCTTCTATGCTTTTTTCTCTTTTATTCTATTCGACATATGCAGAACAAGCATTGTGCAGTGACTACACATAAAGGAGAGCTAATAATAAGTCTGGGAGATTTAGACTGACACAAGAGGCTTAAAAAATGACAAATTGTGCTCACCTTGTCAACAAAATAACAGACAGAGATGTTCGCTGATTTAGGGGTTTGAAATGTCAGGGCACGGTTGTGGATTAAATGTCAGTCATATGATGGCAGATAAGGGAAGGATTATTTTTGCTGGCTTGATTTTTACATCATGGTATGTTAAAAAACAAATCACTATTATTTCAATAGTGATACTATTGTATATTATATTGTATAGTGGTTCCAAATGAAAGGTTCGAATCCTAGGTCCAACAAGCTGCAACCACAAGACCCTTAACACTCAACCGCTTAGGTCAATTGTAAAATGCTTCGGATAACGGCTTCTACTAAACTCTTTGCACATCCTGGACACCAGATGCTTTCTGGATTAAATGAGGTTTGGTCACATTGCGATTCATTACATAAAATGAATTGCCTACCAGACAGGGCAAGTGATCACATCATGATAAAGCTGTGGTTCGAATGAGCGTGTCAGTACCAGCTATTGTGGCATGTGGGCCAGATAAAAGTGCAGGGCGGGCGGATGGCGCTGGGTCAACGTGTATGTGCAATCTGGGTCAAAATCAAAGGAAGAAACATAGTGAAAGTAGTTCTCCCTCATACATATTTCACTTTTATATGTGCTAGTTCTTTCCCCCGTCCTACTCTCTACTTATCTCAGGGTTTCTCGGGATAAAGCAAAAGCTCGCTCACTCACGCTGTGACTCTCCATACCCACTTAACCCAGTTCGGGACTGCGGCGTCACATGACGCACACGGGAGTTACGCAACAGCTGGTTCCTATCTCACGATCCGATTGTTTGAGAAGCGTTCTCACAGTGGTGATGTTTGTGATAATGTGCGTTCCCCCAGTCAAATCCATCATAACACATTCATTCCAGAAAAAACACAATGCCACCACGAATGTTTAATTCATTAAATATTTAAATATTTATACAAGGAAAATATATTGAAATATTTGTTCAGAAAAACATCAATTTATCAGTCATTTGGTCAGCCGAGGATGCTCCCACTAAGGACCACCCCGGTATGGCCGTAACTCAGGGGTACAGAACATTAGTCCACACTATGCTAGAGATTTACGGTCTCTGTTGTCTTTTACAAAGAATTTTACTTCTGCTGGCCTGAATTAAAATAACCAACCATTAAAACATCACCCTGCAAACCTGCACAGGCTGCTGATTGTTGTCCAGACATTACCTACCAGAGTTACATAGTCTTTTTATGATACTGTATTTTGAATATAAATGGTATTTCATCAACAAAACCGCACGCAAATTATACGTAAATATCCCAGATAGGCTGAAAACGTAATGATTTGAAAATGATTTGAAAATGACAGAAGAAAACATGAATGAGCAAATGTGTGTTTATATGGGTATAAATTAAAGAGAATGTAGAGGTAGCAGGAGTACTATTTACAATAGGACAAACAGACACACTTTTTGCCCGTCTACTTACTGTTGCATTCTCAGTCGAATATTTCAAATGCATCAAATTGTGGTAGCCTAGCGGATAAGGTACTGGACTCTGGACCTGATGGTCCAGGGTTCAAATCCCACCTCTGCCAAAGCTGCCTTGAGCAAGGCCCTTACCCCCCATTGCTTGAATTGTAAGACTGCATAAGTCGCTCCAGATAAGGGTGTCTGCTAAATGCCGTATAATGTAAATAAAACTATTTTACTTCAACTTGCTTGTGAAATGAGCAGTGAAGCCATGCCTTCTTCTAAAAGTGTTTATTTTCCTATTTCCAAAAGTTTATATCTCTCTATAGAAACCTTCCAAGGTAACAACATTGTTAAATGTGTAGCATGATTGTTCATGGCGGGTCCTGGTCAGATTGCTGCCCCATCTATTGGATGCATAATGAACCGCTATAGATTAGAGATGCACCTATTTTCTCGTCCGATTGCATTTGTACTTTATTTTAAATATATGAACGAACGTCTGATTCAGATTTTGGCCGATTCTTTATTTCTCTCTGTCTAAGAATTAGAAATCACAGCATACAGAAACAATTCCTAAAGAAAGAGAAGAGCTGTTAGCTTGTACAACACAAAAAAAATATGTGCACTATGAGCTTTTATTAACTAATAAAAATACTTATACAATTACATACGCGCAAGAACCCAAAACTAAACAGCCCATCGAGTCACTTTCTAACTCAGAGTGGCTGAGCATTAACTGTTCAACTTTAAAGCCCCTTATACACATAAACTGAATTTGGAATTTGGAATTTTTCGGCAGGTCACAGTCCATCATGCTGAAAACCGTCCGATTCTGGACACCTGGCGAAACATCTGTGCTTCTGCAAACCACACGCAAGGTTGAGCTATAAGTGTATTTGAACTGGGTGCCCTCGATAAATTCCTGCATCCCACAGGTATACTATCCCTGTACTATATCACGGGTACAGATTTCTTTAAAAAATCTACTTCGGCGGCCCCAGGGGTTCCACAGAAGTCTCTAATTAGCGCTACATCACAAGGACTGTGTAATATTTAGAAAAGTGAAGTTTCTCCAAGGATCGTATTTGAAGATTTGCAGAAGATGGAAAAAATTTCGGGGTCATGAGAACATCAAAATGGTGGGAAGAAAAAAATAATTCCAAGAAAGTTACACAAAGAAAAGATAACACGGCCGTACGTAGCATCGGGATGAATATGTTGAATCCAAATAGGCTCAGCAGAGAGAATCTGAAACCTTTGTGAACATGTACAGCAGGGAGAATGAGTCAACGTGGTGCTGCTACACTGGGATGCATCGCACTCTCCTAACTTCAGAGTAAAGGATTCTCATTGTCCTCAGAGAATAAAGAACGGAGGCGTGTGAATATCCGCACAAACGCCACAACACAGGCAGCACTAGTGTTTGGGGGACACCTCGCGGCGTCAAGCAATAGCCGTAGCGGACTCCCGACATCCAGCAGCAGGGATTCAAGAAATCTCAGACGTTTCACGGAAAAAAGCTACAACTGTGTGTTTCATGTCACGTGAAGGGACGTAACTACACTATTAGCAACCGTTTACTTTGAAAATGCAACACTGGGGCTCTCACAATTATGACACAATCGTCTAATTGCAATTAATTATTCCAGTTATGTAGGACTACGGAAATTTTCCACAGTTTTCCACAGTTAACATGAGGTTTGGTCTACTAGGAAGGATATAACGCACTTTTGTAAATTGCTCTGGATCTGGCATTTGCTAACTGCTGTAGATGTAAATGATGGTGAAGTTCTGATGTATGAACTACAACAAGCTGGGTCAATGAACCAAAACATTCAAATCCATATCAGATTGGTATGGATTTGAGAATACAACATAGAACTAGAACTTGTTTTTGAACTATTTGCTTGATGTGCCATTGAGGACAAAAGAAACGCCTCGGGACCATAGAGTAACTCGATAGATTCTGAATTGGAATTAAATGTACCTTGATGAAAAAGTCAGACTCCCCATGAAGGATGAGGTTTGGGGGACTGGCTCACATTCTTTGCAAAAATAATAATAATAAACTCAAAAAGGCAGTTTAAAGGCAGTTGCAACTAGTAAGTATGAATGCTGGAAATATGCTAAAATATTCTCTTCCCTGTGCTCTCTTACTCTTTCTAGAGGTTAAAGCTTCATGATTTGTCTTCATTAGGCCAGATCTAGCCATATGAAATGTAAGTTCAGCCTGCATGTGGAGAAATATCTCTGTATTGTTTTGTTATGACAAATGAACCTATACCAACAGCAGTCTCGTTTTATAGTTTGGAATTGCGGAATAATGATCCATAAATCAGCTAGATCAAATTGCTTCAGCAACGTTTACCAAATGGTTTAAAACGAATTAAGTTGGAGTCAATTATTTCATGAAAAAAGGTCCATCAAAACCCGGAGCTTTTAAACCTTATTGGTATAAACTGAAGTAAACTACAAAACATGGAAATGTGCTGCGACGACTTTGTGATCAAGTCTCAACAAGCATCCGTTTGAACCAAGGGTACTTTGGTAAACCTGAAAGTGTTCAAACGGATCAGGGATGTGACCCTCACATCAGGCTTTAGTCATCTTCTTCCACTGACCCATGGACCAACCCTGACACTTGCATTTCCATTGTAAGGTCATGGATTAATGTGGTGAGCAGAACTGTGACTGGTGTGTGACTAGGCAGCCCAATATTTATCAGGGGCACCGCAGTGTGTGGTGGGTCCACTGCTCGAGGAACACCCCATTGTAAGGAAATGCCCCGGCCTCAGGTCATATTGATTTGTCCCTTTCTAAAATACCTGAATTGTCCTCAAAAAAAGTAGGAACACAGAGAGAAATGTTGGATTGCTGCAATGAAAGGAACCCAAGACGTACCGTCTTTAGCAACGAATTCAGGTTCTGCTTAATATTTGACTTTTTTCTTCTTTAACATAACTAGCAGCACACTTTGGCAATGTTGTCAGGGAAACAGGCTTGACCATATGCCAGACATGAAATTAAGTTATAGTGTTCTGTAATCCATAAGTGTTATTTTTAGAACAGTAATAAGCAGGTTTAATATGTCAGAAACGGCGACAATCAAAACCACTGAGTGAGAATCCTGTGTCATGCTTGAACCTTGGATTTTGAAATGGGCCGCTGCTTGCTGTGAATTATACTAATTTTTAGTTTATTTGATCATGCTTTAGACTTTATTGAAAACTGAAAGTATGAAGGAACCTTTTATATTTTGATACATCAATTCATTCATTATCTTCTACTTAATCAACATAGGGTCATAGGCCAGCTGGTGCAGGGCCACTTTGGGTGCAGGGGCAGAAACAACCATAGGCAAGACGCCAATCCATCGTAGGACACACACACACTAAGGGCCAATTTAGAGACACCAATTAGTCTGACACCAGAGAACCGGAGAACGCGGAGTAAACCCACGCAGACACATGGAGGACATGCAGACTCCACAAAGAAAGGACCCAGGTCGCTACACCCTGGGATTGAACTCGGGACCTTCTTTCTGTGAGGCAGCGGTGCTACCCACCGAGCCCCCGTGCTGCCCGGACAATATACACTGCTCTGCACAAGTACACTTCTCAAAAAAAAAAATCCATATAAAAATTAATATTTCAAAATGAAATATCCCCTAATTTTTGTGAGCACTATATTAGGCTGCCATTGGGCGGAAAAATCACCAATCTGTGCAGTAATGTTTACTAAGTGGTATCACCTTATTAACAAAAAAAGGTCTAAAACTGTGTCTGTGTCCTAATAGTCACCAATAGACGATGTGCCTCCAAGGACCTCCCACTGAGGACTGATGTTCAGGTCTAAGCTATTTTGTTACTTATTTTATTTCTAACTTAAATATTAATATTGATTTAAATTGGATTATTTACTTAATTTTACTATTACTTTAATGTACTTTTAAGTATTTACCTAATTAACGTCTAGGCCACCCATGGAGGTCGGGTCCCTTTTTGAGTCTTGGTCCTCCCAAGGTTTCCTTCTTCTACTTTCAGGGAGTTTTTCCTTTCCAGTGTCGCCCTAGGTTTGCTCAACTTGGGATTGGCTTTTTAAGATAATGTAAGATTGTAAAGCTGCTTTGAAACAATGCACCATTGTAAAAATCGCTATATAAATAAATTTGATTTGATTCGATTAATGTCTAATGTCCTAACCTAAACAATGACAGAAACTGACTTTGTTTACATGTCACTCCAAGTAATTGGGTAAATGAGCTAGCACACAACTGCTTGGATTGCAAAACTGTGTCCATTAGAAGTTGCTCTGCAGCTTGTAAAGGTATATTTACGACCATATAGGCAGAGCTCAATCTTGAAGCAACTACCACTGGAAAAGCTTCCTGTCGCCGTGCTCTGACTGTGTGCTTCAGTGCTGAGAACGACCATGAGACCATGAGACTGACCACAACCCTCATTCCAGACAACCAAAGGCAACTTGGATCAGCTTATCTGAAGAACTTACGCAATGCAACAACCTGTCCTTATCTGTACTCCTGTGGATATCAGCGAAAACTTTGAGAACAAGTAACCACGTAGAACTCAGAGAATTCATCATAAGTAGGTCCTTCTGAAAAGCCTGCCGGATGAGTTAAAACTCCAACATGAGGCAACACGACTGGAAATGTCACAGTGACCCAAAATGCTGCTTCTGAAAATGATGCTATAAACAACTTTCAGAGACTAAAGATCAAAATATAACTCAATTGTAACAAGGGCAACATGAACCTAAAACATATTCAAGGAAAGGTTATCATAAGCAAGGATCAAGAGATGGTTTTAGACTCTATAAGTTCATTCTGTCTCTATTAAACGATTCTCTTATATTCTGGATCTGCAATAACGAAGAAAAAAAAAAATAAAAAAAAAATATATATATATATATATATATATATATATATATATTATCTATTACTTATTACATACTGCATTTAGATCTTAAAACATGATTTTATTATCTCACATCTCATCTCAAATTGCATTTTGAAGTTCTGAAAATTGACTGGCATTGAGGAAACTGTAACACCAATTAATAAATCTCTTAGTGAGACTTAATCACTTAGTAAATCACTTAATGTTTTTTTTATATCAGTAAAAGGATACAGATTTATAAAAAGGTAAAATACATTATAGTACAGCTTTTTATTGTTAGAATCGAAATACTATGGGACACAGTTTGTAGAAATAAAATAATAATATAATGCTCGGGGCATATTTCAAAAATAGAGGAGAAAATGCAGAGGAACTTTGTTACAACTTGCAGCTCATAAACTGGGACTACTGAGTGACTAAATGCTAAAGAGATGCTGAGAGAACATTCAGTGCGGGCGGGGCCATTTATGAGAAGACGAAAACATTACAACTCGCTGCTCTTAACTGGGACAGGGATTAAAAAGAAAAAGTTGCTGCTATACTGTGCAGTACTCTGACATTCATATTTTGCTACTTTGTTTTGCGCGTGTTTGCACATCCTTTCCCAGAAAAAAGTGGAAAAGGGAAGACACTGTTATCTGGTAATAAATATCGTTGTTAGGTGCAGCAAACCTTTCATATGAATTTTTGTTTATAAATGTATACATATAATGCAGTATGTGAATTTGTTATTGAAAATGGTATCGGTAATCGTCTGTAATACCTTTCAGCGTATCGTATCGAAGTAGAAGAAATTTCCAGTATCTTGACAACACGACAACCTTTTTTTTGGGAGTTAAATGTGAAATGGTCCCACACTTTTGAGGATTTCCCTCTTGGGGCTACTTTTGTTAATGCCAAAATCAGAAGACAAACGCTTCTGATGATGTCACTGCCTCACTGACAATTAAATGATGTCAACTAATATGGTAGTCGAATTTTAGGCTGCAGGTGGGAGATTAATAAATCTATCAAAATGTCTCGCGTATAAGGTCCTGCTGCTAAAAACGGAACGTGCTCGGATGAAAGGTTTTCCCTGGATGGCTATGACTGATTAGGTGATCATTTTAGATATGAAAGAAGAATTTAGGCAGCATTAGAAGAAACAAGGAGATTAAAAAAAGAAACAGGCAGCAGCTGGACAGTGACGGCGATCGTAGCTGAGAGAGAACAGAGGACTGACTGAAGCAGGGTGGGGTTGGACAATAGAGAGGGTGAGGGGCGCACATTCGGTCCCCTCTCTGCCCTAAAGCCGGATTGTATTCTTGGTTTACCAGTGTATGAGATAAAGCAAAGAATATGTGGCACAACAAAAACAGCAAGCTGAGCCTGGAGAGAAGCGACTCAAAATCTGAACAGAACATCGGATGAGTTACAGTCTAATTCCTCATCATCTTATCAACCAGACTTGCCGCATGGATTGCACCTTACTAGTGTGACACAATGAATGTATGACGTATCTGTAAAGATTTTGTTGGGTTGTTTTATTGTAGTACGGGAAGGAGGCTTGAATAATTATGGAAAAATGACGTCCCTTTTCCAACAGACAGCGCTCTAAGGCATGATATGAGCATAAAGCTGAATCCATAATAGTACAAAAGGGAACTGTTCTCTAGAAGAGAAATACACTCTGGGCACTTTTTTCGGTACACTTTGCTACTAGCGGGTTGGAACCTATTTTACTTTTAGTTCTGCCTTAATTCTTCGTGGTATAGATTCTGGAAACATTCGTCACATACTGTATGTTGGCCCATGATTTGATTGCTTCATTAACCCGTCACACCACATCCCTGTTGTGTTGTTGTTATTATTATATATGCATATATTCTCTCATGTATAATATACATTCTTATTATAAGATTTATTAATCTCATATATTCTTATTTTTTCTCATTATTATTATGTTTCTATCTTTTCTACTCTGTGTACTATAATAATGATGCTGCTGAAAACTTAAGTTCCCTGAGGGAAAACTCCCAAAGGGGTCAATAAAGGTTATCTTATCTTATCTTATCTTATCTTATCTTATCTTATCTTATCTTATCTTATCTTATCTCATATGACTAATGTGTCACGTACAAGAACGCAGTTTGAGCTGATATGAGCTTTGTCACATGGTGCAACAATACTCAGGTAGGCTGCGGTGTTTTGGTTTATTGATGTGCATAAAGTGTGCATATATCCTACACACCATATAATGATAATAATGAAATGTAATGTAAATTACAATCTATTTGAATTATTTCCATTTTCCTCTACTCAGTCTGACTCAGAATAGCTATCTTATCTACATCACACACACAAAGTTGTCTTGCTATCATTTTGAGGACGCTCCATTGGCATAACGATAACTGCAGATAATTATTGCTTCACCTTCACCTAACTCTAGCCTTATCTTCGGTAACCTAATAGAGATAGAGATATTTTATAAACAAATGTGCAGCTTTTTAAAAATGAACATGAACCAACTAAATCATCATATCCCAGATCTTTCTATATAATATTCATTCATTCATTATCTTCCGCTCCTGGCCAGCCGTGCCCACTCTGCTACTCTGGGCGCAGGGGCAGGAACAACTCCAGGCGTCGTAGGGTGCACACACAAGATCATGCACTAAGGGCCACTTTTAGAGACATCAATTAACCTAACATGCATGTCTTTGGACCGTGGGAGAAAACCAGAGTACCCGGAGTAAACCCACACAGACACGGGGAGGACATGCAGACTCCACACAGAAACTCAGGCCGCTCCATCCTGGGATTGAACTTCTTGTTGTGCTACCCACCGAACCACTGTGCTGCCTTTATACAAAATATAACATATAATATAATATAACATTTCTAATCAAACAAAGATGCTGCCGGTGCTGTCAGACCAAAGTACTGGGCAACCTGCAGCTCTTCTGGGGTGTGGAGGAATTTTACAAGACATATGGTTTCTGATATACATTTTGCTATATAGGTTGTTTGTTGTTGTTGTTGTTGTTTTTTATCATATATAATGCCAGTTTATGACACAAAAACATCTTGTTGTTGGTCCATTTACAACAGTTCTGAAGAGCCCACAACTACTAAAGACAAAATCGATTTTTCAGACCAAGCAGCTACTCCACATATGATCCTTTTTAGCAAGTTGCCTGGTCAGCTTTAAAAATCAGGCTTTTTTTTTTTTTTTTTTTTTTTTGCTAAACGGAAGCAACGATGAAATTAAACTTGCACAGATCTAAGGAGGAACGAACAAACGTATGAGAAGCTGCTTTCTCAAAGTATTATTAAAGCGATGGTGACAGTACAGCATTTCCTGTGCACATACTGTCAGGTCGAATGACTGCTAGTAGCTTGATCCATGACTATGTTCTCTTATCATTCTGCTCCACAACAACCAGCCTAATCCAAACACCCATTTAATATAAGCAAACTTATCGCTAGATGGTATATAAGAGCAAAGAATGCCTCATTAGAACCAGTGTTCAGTCTCTACAAATGTTACAGGACCTTATTGAGGACCATCTAATTACAGACAACAATACCATGGCTATTATCACAAGTTGTAAGTTTTGTAAATAATAAGTAATAATAAAATAAGTCGTAAATACAGATAAATAAAGTGTACTCCAAACTGAAAATGCGTTTTTTCTCACCTCAAAACTATGCGACGCAAGTTCTTTGCATTGTCTTTTGGAATTTTGCCGCTTGGGCCACATTTTTTCATCATGATTTTCACTGAAAACTTGCATTTTCACAGTTTTGGCTACAAAGGTTCGATTCCCGTCTGTAATTACTCTGTGTCCTTGTGGGTTTTATGACTGTGCTTACTCTGGTCCAGTTTCAATCCACATCCCAAAAGTATGATGCTCTAAATGCTCCTAGCTGTAATAGTATGAACGGACGGACCGCCACCCTGTGAACGACTAAACGAAACAAAAATGTTAACAGTAGTTTATCGATAGAGACTGAACGTGGATGGTGCCAAAAAAAAGCCCATATTATTTTCCTCATGTGTGGTCAAGTACAAGGGGTCCAGGCCCTGTCCTAGGTAGAAGTACGCTTTATTTATTTAGTTATTTATTTATTTATTTTACATATCTTGGGAATGAACCCCGTCTCCCTCAGACACAATCGTGTTGATGTGTGAAGCCCATGAATTAAAATCAGGATCGCTGCACATATCCTGCAATGCTGTTTGACTTAGCATGCCAAACACCAAGCCCAGACACCATAGCGACCGGAGTCCGATCGCCTGAACAATCAAAGACGGTAGTTTTCCTGCTGTGTCCATATGAACCAGCACAGGGTAAGATTAAACTCCCTGATTGGAAGGTTTTGTGTAAGAAGACAGACACTGAGCAGGCCCAGTAAATCTCTTAAACCACCTGTCTTCAGACTGTATTTATCTTTACTTTAATTTAAGTATATTCTTATTTCCTCTGTTAAATATTTCATTATGAGGGAGTAAACTTGAGGAAACGTGTGACTAGTTTCAGTAACGCTACTGAAATACGACTGAGGAACCGGCGTACAAGCCAATTAGAACGTGTGTTGTAACAATGAAAAAAGCCACACTGCCAAATGGCTTATATTGTGTAAACTCCAGCATTCATTCCTGCCACTCAAACGCTGTGCTGCTATATCAGGCCTCCTATATCCCACCCCCTGGATTCCTCACTCAGCTCCAGTTACCACTGCACCACAGAGCCATAAATCCCATAGAGGAAAAAAAGACTTACTGTAATGGGACACAGCCGCTTTATAGAGTATTTTCTATTGCAGCGTAATTTAGAAATATGGCCATTAAGCAACCACAAATACTGAACACTATTTACACCATATACACAAAGTACGCAGGAATACAGAATATTATTGTAAACAACAATCTGAAAAACGTTGTGTAATTTTGTAATGAGAATGTTATTAAACATGTTTATAGTAATTTTGTGATGAGAATGTTATTAAAGATGTTTATAGTAATTTTGTGATGAGAATGTTATTAAAACTTTATAGTGATTTTGTGATGAGAATGTTATTAAATATGTTTATAGTAATTTGGTAATGAGAATGTTATTAAAGATGTTTATAGTAATTTTGTAATGAGAATGTTATTAAATATGTTTATAGTAATTTTGTGATGAGAATGTTATTAAAGATGTTTATAGTGATTTTGTGATGAGAATGTTATTAAATATGTTTATAGTAATTTTGTAATGAGAATGTTATTAAATATGTTTATAGTAATTTTTTGATGAGAAGGTTATTCTGTAAGTTAATAGTACCAGAGCTGTTCTTAAAGCAAACGTCTTACCAATGATTTTCTTTGAAAGGCTTCAGACTACACATTTGTACCACCATTTGTTCCTGGTTGGTTTGGAGTAAAGAAATTCCGAGCAAAGCATATGTAGTTTAGAGATGCCAGAGCTGTTTCCATGTAGATGTGTAATAACAAAGTTGTACCACAGCTCTGCTTGAAAAGGCTGGATAGCACAAACCCATACTGTTCTTACATAGTTTTATCAATGCCAAAGTCTAACCAATGCTGTTTTTAAATAGGTTTAGAACAGTGATATATTAGTTAAGCTGTTGTTTAGTATATTTGGATATGAAAGTCATACCAAATCAGAAAACTGGTATAAAACTGGTGCAAAACATTCATTTTAGAAGCATTTGTATTTGTTTTATTTGCATGATTTCCATGCTGTGATATATAGGACATAATAAATGGACACCTCTGACTGATGAATTTGTGAAGGTCAGTGTGTAAATACTGATTTATGCGCTGCCCGAGAGCCGTCCTTTGACTTTCATTATAAGCTGGTTTTATGCAAATACTTTTTCCTGATTGAGAGAGATCTGGACTGTGGTGGTCTAATGGTTAAGCCACTGGATCAAATCTCACCCCTTCCAAGCTTCTACTTTTGGGTCCTTGAGGCCCCCGAGCCACAATTGCTTGGATAATTGTTAATTTAGATTTATCAGAGATTATCTGGACTGTTCCTTTAAGAGAGTCCATCCTGGTACAAGAATTGACAACCACTGACGGTTAGTTGGTGCTGGCTGAGCATTTAACACAGTAATGGCATCACTGAATTGGAATTATGGAATTGGCAGATGCTGAGAGAAATGCAATGAAGGCTTACTACTAAAAGAGACAAAAGTAGCTAAGTCTGAGGAGGCACAGGGAAGACTGGGCGCCGGCATTGTGTGAGATGTGAGCACCTCCGGGTCCAGGACCTGGACAATGAGGAGAGACAAAGACTAGCGGGACGTCAGATAAAAGATGCTGAGCCAGATTGATGGAGTGTGTGTGCACAGAAGACGCTAGATACGATAAGGGATGCGAAGATGCATCATGATCAACCCTTTTGATATTGAAACCTAGTAAACCTTGGATATAAAAACAAGAGTTAAAGATGGAAGGCATGCACTAAAGAACCTCAGCATCACCACAGAACGGGGGATTAACGGGCTTCCCAGTGCCGCGCAGATGTGCCTACAATAAACCTCAATACAACGGATTATAAAGCAGGACCCAAGACCAGCCGGGACAAGCGCTTTCCTCCCTATAGGCTCCTACCTTCCGAGATGCGCGTGCCGTTATTCCGGTACAATAAAGGCCTGTGGGATATTCCGCGTGTGCACGAGCTCCTCCGTAGCAGTTAAATCCTTCAGATGAACCGGATTCAATCCACGCTCGGACAGTGGGCTGTCTAGAAAATGCTCGTCTTCCCTGCGCCGCTCTCTGCCAAATAATGACACCCTCTCCCCGCCCGTGCGCCTAGAAAAAGCAGGTGCCGATGGCGCGTTCGCGGTGCGCGGTCACGCCCGGTAAAGTGAGAGCGTCAAGTCACGAGAGCGCGCTCGGTCTGGCGCATGCGCCCTGTCCGCAACCAGAGTGCTACCTAATGGGAGCCAGGAGCGACATGACTCCTGCTAAATAGTGAGTCAAGAAGCAGTGATAAGAGAGGGAGCAGTGCAAAATGGCGTTATTAATGTTTATTAATCTCGTTTCCATGCCTCAAAATTACCTGTTTTTTACATATATTGTTTTAAGACGTAACGTCAACATTAAGGTTTATAATATTGTTATTATTGTTGTTGTTCGTGTTGTTGTTGTTCATATGTAATTGTGTATAGAATATATATGGGTTGTAGGATATCTGTAAAAATAGTGACAGCTCGGTGGGTAGCAGCACTGCCTCACAGCAAAAAGGTCCTGGTTTCAATCACAGGGTGGAGCGGACATGCTTGTTAGGTTAATTGGTGTCTATAAAAGTGGCCCTTAGTGTGTGTGTGTGTGTGTGTGTGTGTGTGCGCCCTACGATGGATTAACACCCCGTCTTAGGTTGTTCCTGCCCTTGCCGGGTGGGCACCAGCTGGCCAGCGACCCTGTATGGATTAAGTGGAAGATAATGAATAAATGAATGAATGAACAAATGTACAAATAGTAATTTTGTGCATATTTAGGAGGAGTCATTTCCAGGTCTTTATTCAAGGATTGACCGATCACAGAGTAGTTTAGATATTCTTATTATTTTAAACAATACTATCAATTAGAACACAATATGAAAACGTATTACAGCACTATCCTGTATACATTTATATATACCCTTATATATGCACTATACTGTATACATCATTTATATATACCTTTATATATGCACTATACTGTATACATCATTTATATATACCTTTATATATGCACTATCCTGTATACATCATTTATATATACCTTTATATATGCACTATACTGTATACATCATTTGTATATACCTTTATATATGCACTATACTGTATACATCATTTATATATACCTTTATATATGCACTATACTGTATACATCATGTATGTATTTTTACTAATAACAAAAATGGAATAAATGCTACCATGTTGTTTTTTGCTTGCAATTTTCCTTTCTTTCAGCAGGTCAGTTTGTACTAGTTTTCTGTCATTCAGATGTCAATTCGTATATAAGACTGATTTTTTTCCCTATTATAAGACCTGGATCGCTGAAGCAAACGTTGATCAAATGGATGTTAAATGGTACATACTTGCATTTGTATAATTAATTTGGGCATTGTTGGGCATGTGTAAATAAATCAGAATACATTTTGTGTATCTAATGCAGATGCCTAGGTTCGGAAACCTTTTTACGACTGCTGATACAAAGGTAACAGTTAAACCGAATGCTAGGCGAATGTTATACTGATATACAAAATTTTCACACTAAATTGTTTTCTACTGGTTTTACATCAGTATAACCTGGTCTTCTTCAGCATCTGAAATAGATTTTCGGGTGCCGTAAGAGAGGTTATAAAATAAAATAAAAAAATGATTGTTTGGATGTAGTGTCTCTAATCCACACTTGAAATATATAAAAATTATAAGTGTCGTATGTCGATCATAATGAACTATATTAGGGACGTAAGACCCATTCAGGAGGCATCGCTGGGACTCAAACCTGGGTGCCTGCATTGGTGGGCTAGAGCATTAAAAGCAAAACCACTTGAATGACAAGGCATCTTGTTTAAAGCCCACTTGTTCAGGATTGCAGAGAAAGATCTGGAGCATATTTCCAAATATGCAAGGGACCTTTTTTCCACCATGTTTTGACTAAGTCAAATGTCCTAATACCTATGTTTAATATCACTTGACAAAGCTACTACCTTCTGTCTGGATATTAAGGAAACTTCTATACTTTATGCTAAAAACAGTTACTCAGTTCTGCTGAATGTAAGCATGCAATGACTACATGACGAACACCGTGCCCTGTCTGTAATGGTGATCTCACAACCATGACATCATCCAGAGCACGCTGTGAATTCCTCAAACATCCTGACTTGCTTGAATGTCATTCGGCATTCCTGTGAAATTCACACGGTTTATAAGCCCCGAGTCAGACCATGTTATGTAAACAACTATGTGGTAACCTTGGCCATTTTAGATAAGTGTTTATTTAGTACTGCAGCTATTAATTAAGTGTCTTAGCAGCAGGGCAGCACCGTATCTCAGTGGGTAGCACTGTTACCTCACAGCAAGAAGGTCCCGGGTTCAGTCCCAAGGTTGAGTGATGGAGAGGCCTGGGTCCTTTCTGTGTGGAGAACCGGGTACCCTGGTTTCCTTCCACAGGCCAAAGACATGCGTGTTAGTTTAACTGGTTCCTCTAAAATGGCCCTTAGTGAGTGACTGTGCTTATTCGTTTGTACCCTACGATGGATTGGCGCTCTATCTAGCGTGGCTTCTAGAGTTGCCGTATGGATTAAGTGGAAGATAATGAATGGATCTGAAGCCCAGATTGAAAAAGAAGCTACCTAAAAAACACATCTTTTAGGATAGCTGCGATGGGGTTGTTACCCGTCGTGTTCTTAACAGTTATAGAATTACTTTTTATTATTTAATTTTTTTTTGTAGTAAATGGAAATGTTACACAAAGACCTGTAGGTGGCAGTAGAGGGCTGGGGAGAAACTCGGGAAAAACGAAGAGATACTACATACTGTACACGTTTTTGGTCCAATTAAGCGGAATTTTGGGCCAAATAAGCAAATAACATTACATGTATATAACAATATACTTTAGGATTTGGTCCAAATAAGCGTCTGGTCCCATTAACCGGAATCCACTGTATATGATATTATGAAATTTCTTGTTAGGATATTCTCCAGTGTACGTTTATGAGATGTAATGCTGCTGTGGTGAGGTTACACAATTAACGCCACAGAAATGCACTACAGACACTACAGACATTTCCCTTAATGCCAGAGCGGCTATACAAAAAGTTTGTGCTATTTCAATGTGAGCCTTTTTTTTCTTTTTTTTGCATGTACATCTGCTAATATTGTATTTAAAAGAAACTCAGTCACACTGCAGAAAAGGTAATGACAGCTCATAACAATACGTTTTGGCCACTAACTATCTAAGGTACCAAAAATACATATCAGGCCACTAAAGGGAACGCATTAGTTAGGTTAGCATATCAAAATTCTTGTCATTAATAAAACAATATGTGGTGCTTTTGTTGTTAATTTTTTATCCATCGCAAAGTAACGCCCACTTTAGTGTTAAATTACTTCATCTATAAAGTGCTTAACAAACTCATTTTGTATGCACAGCTGTGCCCCTATTTCTGATCGGCAAGCAGAGAGGTACAGCTGTGCCCCTCTAAATTCTCTGTGTGCCCCATTACCCCAAGTACTCCAGAGATTAAGCTTGCTGCCAAGGCTAAACAGGAGTGGCTCAAAAGAAAAGAACCTCAGTGTATTTAAGTGGCCAAGCCCAGACATAAATCCAGTTGGGAATCTCTGGTTGAGAAATTGGTAAAAATGATCTGACAGACCTCAAGAAATTTGGCCAGAAAGTGCGTTGATCCAAGTATTCAATTTGGAAATGAAATGAATCCTGCTTTTTGTTGTATTTTCCTACGTGTTAAAAAGAATTTCGTATTAAAATAAAGTACTGTGTCATATGATAAACATCGCAGTTGATTGCATTTTAATTAAAGCTGGAACAAAGGGTCAAGGGGAGTAAACTCAAATGCAAGGCGACATTAATGTCATTGATGCACAGTTGTAGACAAACAAACGCCCTGAACATGCGAATGTAATTGCTGAATGAATGATTTAGCCTCACTAGACGTCTGTACTCATCGACACTTTTTCAAATACGCCTAAAACTCAGCAATGAATTCCATTTAGAAGTGAGGATCTCCCTGTCCAAATTCCCAGTGTCACAAATTAAACAGGATTCGGCATTTAATCCAGGAGTTCAATTCATCTTTAAGATCAATGTCAAATTAAGAATTACTTTAGGACTTTGGTGTCCTAAGACCTAAGACCAAGGTACCAAAGACCATTCCAAAGAAGTTCAGTTGGCTACAGTACGTCTGTATAATTAAGTTGATGACAAGTTAGAAATGAATATAGATTCATCTTATTATTTTCTTCAATCAAGATTAAGGTGGATGGAGAAGCTCTTTGGATGCTCAATCCACCTCATTTAGTGAGTGGTACATAAGTTCCTAGAATAACTAAAGTAGGAGGCAGTGGCAGTTTTCTCCTACAAAGCCCCCAAATTATGGAACAGTCTTCCGATAATGTAATTGCTGAATGAATGATTTGGCCTCACGAGACGTCTGTACTTCAAAGACACATTTCGAATATGCCTTTAGCTCAGCATTGAATTCCATAAACAAGTGATGATCTTCATGTTCAAAAATAGCCCTGTCCAAATTCCCAGCGTCACAAATTCAACACGATTCAGCATTTAAAAGTATTGCTTTAGGAGGTTAAAGCCCCAAATTATGGAACAGTCGTCCGATAAAGATGTTCGGGAATCAGACATAGTCTGTGTTTAAATCTAGGCTCAATACTTATTTGTTAAGTCAAGCATTCGGCCTATAGTTATAGTTATAGTTTTACTCCTTCATATGTAAAGGTACCAAAGATCATGTCTAATTCGTTTCCTCTTTCTGCCGAGGTTCTCACGCCAACGGTGAAACTGGTGTGGGAGATGATATCAGGAGGAACGAGCAGCTATACTAGAAAATGCTCACTCTCCCATCTTTCCATACAAATATTGCATGTTTTTATTTAAAACTTTTAATGCATAACGTTAATTATGTTTATTACCCAAATGAGGATGGGTTTCCCCTCTGAGTCTGGTTCCTTTATCTCAGGGAGTTTTTCCTTTTCGCTGTTGCCTTTTGGCTTGCTCATTAGGGACAGTAGATTACCTACCTGTATAAACTGCTTGATAAAACTGAATAGAATCAAACGTAGAGTCAATGTACAATAAATGTAAAAAAGGGGGGGTTAGGGGGACTTCTGTATTTGTTCTAGTCTGGTCTGGTCAAAGCTAATTTTTGACAATGTATATTGTAAAAAGCGTTACACGAATAAAATTTAATTTCATTGAATTGGATAGTGAGTAACATTTGTATTCACTTTTCTATAAGAGACTGGCATCTTAAACATATGGTGTTTTTTTTAGCTAGCAAAGAATTCACAAAGGAAGACAGTTAACTTCAGCACTTTTCATCTGTCATGGCACTGCCTGCACTCTGCAGTACTGCCAGGAAACCGGAGCAAGGCATTCAAAGTGTGTGTCAGGGTAAGCTCAGTTCGCTTAGCAAATTTCATTCACACACACTCACACGCACACAGACACACACGCACGAAATTTGTGGAGGCATTCACCACAATAAGCATGCACAAGCTTCACTTGCCTCAGCAAGATTCCTGCACTGAACTGAACACAATGGCAGTTGTAAACTGAGTGAAGGGAGTACTTCCAAAAAGTTAAGCTTCCCTGAAGAGCCCTTTGGGGTATTTTTTAATGACTTCATGGCTGTGAAGTTTCGCTAAAATATCCACATTTGGATCGTACAGCTACGTAGGTTTATGTCAAGGGAATCGTTGAAACTTTACTAAGCCTCAATTCACCCTCTTATGTATAGGATTTTTTGTATAATTGAAATCATGGCCTGTATATAATCATTTTTTAAAATGTATTAATCCCACTTTCCCTCCTCAGGGGCTTTGTCGCTCACGGTTTGCTGCCAGGGAACTTGGGCCCCATACAAAGTTATTATATTAGACAGAGTCATGGCTAAGACTGGGACACGAGTGTAAGTCAAGTCTAAATTAAAACTCACATTTTTTCATCAAGTATAAATGAAAAAAAAGTTAGTAATTCACTTTACATTCATTACACATTATATAATATATTTATAATATGTATGTATGATTAAACAATATAT
>JAUZST010082027.1:0-20435 GCA_034779995.1 Parotocinclus haroldoi | reverse complement strand
TCTCTCTCTCTCTCACACACACACACACACACACACACACACACACACACACACACACACACACACACACACACTCTTCAAGACCTGGAACATGTCAGTAGAGACATTTTATGTGGAAGACAGTGAAACAGACCATGTAGTCCGCCTTAATATGTTGAGATGTTAGAAACAATCCAAATATGCTGCTCAATGCTATGCTAAGATACTGGAATTGTTCATATATGCTTAACTAATTGAATAACATGTTTATGCATGTTAAAATGAGATATATAAATACAGGAATGGCAACCTATCCTAATATGACTGGATGTAGAAAACAGTAGAATTGTGTATATAAAAGTGACAGAAAATATAAGCCAAACTGATATGCCAAGTATAAATATATATATATATATATATATATATATATATATATGGAATACTTTTTTAGATTTACATACTTGAACATTAAAACTCAAATTCTATCTGAAGTAAGGTGCTTACTTAAAATGCTTGGATTAGATTGGATTACTTTATGAGTTCAGTTATAAATAAATTGCCACTAATACCAATATCTCCAGTTTATTCAGCTGTGTAAATAAGGCGTGGATCTCTTGGATGGATGTCTGGTTCCTACACTTTGAACTTTTCCTGTCACAGAAGCTTTTCATATAAATATTTGTTTTTAGAAACGGAGAGCTCCGCAAAGATCCTAGTAGGAGATGAGAAAGCAACATGACATCTGACTGGCTGATGATCTACAGAAGGCATTACGACGCAGGCCACTGAGGTTCACCAGATGTTCATGGATGCTCCTCGTTTGTTGTTTAGAGGAATTCCTGTAGAAGACATCCATTTATGGCTCATGCTTTAGTCGATGCAGAGCTTTACTTAAGTGAAGCAAAAGAAGGTGAATTTCCGAATCATGCTGTGTTCTTCGAAAGGTTAGCAGAGTGACCCATTTGCAAACAGACTGATTAGACGATGAGATCTTCATCCCAAAAGACATAAGGCTGTTTCTTTAGAAATAACAAAATGCTCCAAATCTTGATATAATACAGAAATAACTATAAGAGTAACTGAAAGGTTTGAACTATACAATATTACTGTAACTGTCACTAAGACAAATTGGAGACCAAATGTATGAGAAGACTGGTGAAAATGCTCAAATCCTTCACCCTGCACAAACACCCACTTACACACACACACTCACTCACGCACACTGGGACAGTTTAGAGACATTAAATGGCCTAATAAGCTTTTGGACAGAAATTTGAGCAGAAACCGTAACTCCAAGGTCAAAGGAGAATGGCCAGAATGGTTCTAGCTGACAGAAATGCTCTGGTAACTCAGATAAGAGCACGGTGCAATTGTGTGAGCACATAAGCACCTCAGGTGCCAAACCTTGGGGCAGGTTGGCTACACCAAATGTACATTTGTACAGTGTCCACAGATGTTGCAGTTCGACCAGCAGATCATGCATAGTCGTAGACTGCCGAAGCCGGCATCCCATAAATGCTTGATTTGTGTTAAATATGGCAACCGGGCGGGCCAAGGGAATGTTGCAATATGGAAATCCTTGCTGTTTATGGGTGAGTTTTATCCTGCTGAAAACTTGTCCTGCACATATCGCCTATCTGTTAGTGTCCCTCGTATCACAACTAAAGGCTCCCCCGATCATCACGCCAGCATTTGGGACAGTATGTTGCTCCACAATGATGGCAGGGCTGAATCGCTTGTCACAAGGTCTCCATGCCCACACTCGACCTTTGTCCAGGTCTCATTCACGACACCACTACAAACGAAGGCAAAGGAATCCGAAACTTTTATGTAGGTGTTTTTTTTTGTTAATTAGTATACAAAAATATCTCAGTCACATTTGAAACAAAGCCATCTCTTCAGTGATGTCCATTCATGCACACTGAACTGCTTACTTCTTCTGTGTGTGTGTGTGTATTATCAAATCAAAGAGGAGGGGCCACATAAACTCTCCACTAATTCTCAGAACTTCACATCTCTCACTTCTGTCCGGGAGCCTTCCTTTGCCAGACTGACCGCTGTGTCTGTAAGTATGGTGTCAAATCTGTTTTTGCTCTGCTTTGACATAAGGACTTAATTCAGTCTTATCTGAATTAGTCTTACTATCTATTAAACTTACTGTGCAAGATGGAAATACACATACGTAGTACATATTTGCACATGCATAATTGCAGATAGTGTTATGTTGCGCTGTTATGTAGTGTTATGTTACACACTTATACGTTTTGTCTTCTTTCAACTAATAATTGCTTGAAATTAGCACATGACATGAAATATCTGACCTTAATTTAGCTGTTTGTAAACATTTTCAAGGTTCATCTGTTTTAATTGCCTCATAATAAGAAATAAGCCCAAAACCAACAACTGATGATTAAATTTCTGTTCTTAAATACTTGCTAAGAAAACATTGTGTAGTGTAAAGTGTTTTAACAGATTTGAATATTGAGAGTTTATTTGAATATTCAGAGTTTAACATTTAAAATACATAGTGAAAAAGTACAGGCTAACGGATCTGATTATGATATATAATATCTTTCTGATCATGTGGGCGGCAGTACCGGCCCGGCTCCTGCCTGTGTGGAGTTTGTAAGTTCTCTCCATGTCTGCGTGGGCTCTGCGTTTTCCTCCCACATTCCAAAGACATGCGTAGGCCAATTGGCATCTCCAAATGTGTGCCAGAGCGAATGTGTGTATGTGTGTGTGTGTGTGTGTGTGTGTGCACAGGCACTCATGGGCTGGCCGCAGGATTTCTTATTATAAGATGCTTCTGATTGTATATGAATTGGTTTGGACTGTGCTGCCAGAGTCATTTGCGCTTGTTAAGCCGTTGTATTGTATTATTTAAGTAGCAAAACAGGCTTTGTTTGCCCTGAGGTGCTCTGAGTTGGTCAAATCTGCACCTGGTAAATAAAAAACTATCAAATTAAATTATATAAAATGACTTAACTAGGTATTTAATATGTGTATGCTTCGATTTTAGTTAAATGTTCAGCTGTCTTGAAGAGAGCTAAGTAGCCATGATGAAAAAAGGAGAAAAACTATAGATATAAAAAGAACCCAAGGAAAAAGGAAAAACAATATTGGATCATTCTTTGCCAATAATGATATGCAATGAAACGTTTTATTCTTTTGGTCTGTGTGTGTGGGCTGGCGAGGTAGCTTTCCTTAGAAACTCGTAGGAGGATTCCAAGGAAAAAGGATTGTGAACTGACCTAAAACAAATCTGAACTTTCAAAAAAGCCATGTCCGGTTATGTATTGAGAAAAAGGATCCGATATTATGTTTTGGCGACATATCAAAAGTATGTGAACCTTTAGGATTAACCCTTGTGCTGTCCTTGCAGTCTGTATACACTACTTGTCCTCTGGGACCTTTACTAAACTGCCAAATGAAGCATTTCTCTGTCAATCACTAAATTATTTTTTCCTTCATTAAACACATGACTCACCCCAAACTGTGTGAATAATCGAGTTTTCCCTCTCTATTTGGAAGCAAGATTACGTTTGACTCATGACATCACAATCAAACGGTCAGCGGCCATGTATTTTTTGTTCTATAAATATAAAAAACAAAGCCTATAAATATAGAACATAAAACTGGGAACATGTCAGCTATACAACAGGGGTTGTCAGGGGTCCTCAGACTTATCACACTTTACTTTTGTAACAACTTCTGCAGGAGCATCTGTGGGTGAACCATGCTCGCACAAAAAAAGGGTACGCAAAGTAACCTCTAAGCAACTAAATTTAAATGTACAAACCATGTAGACAAGCCAGCAAACTACTGGAGAAACATTTTGTGAACAGATGTACATAAAGAAAGTAAAATACTGTATTCCAGAATACAGAAGGCCTGTTTTGCTGCAGTTTGACCAATGCTTCCAGACGTAAGAAAATCAACCAACATCCAAAAGTTGAAGCTGTTCTGGAATCAGAATCAGAATCTGGAATCAAATTTCCTACGAGCCGATGTGCAGGACTGATCAGCGGTTACTAAAAACAATTTGTTGCAGTTGTTGCACAGGATACTTTGCTTATCAGATACTGTAAGCAAAGGTTTACATACTTTTGATACTCACATATATGTAATATTTCATCGTTTTCATCAATAAATTAAATAAAAAAAGTACCAGTATGATTTTTGCCTTATTGGTTTCCAGGATTCACTTTATCTACTTGAACTTGTGTGAAAATCTTATCATGTTTTGACGGAGCCGTATTTATGTGGACACATCTAGATCACTCTGAAGGGTTCCCAAGTTCTCAAACACCACTGTACTCATTCTTACTTGTTGTTACTGTTCTTTGCTCACCCCAAAGCCAGACTAACAACTGACCATCTGGATTTATGCATGCCTTCATCCATCTGACAAAATTCATGTAAAGGTACGATTGTTTGTGTCTATTGTACCCAAAATGCACATTTTCTTTCCTCAATTAAGTCATATAAAGCTTAATGGAATATTAGAAAACATACAAAAACAATAGAGAACAACAGAAAACATTTCATTTACAAATATTTATTTCAGAAAGCGACCACTAGGGGCCCAGAATGGGAAAGCTTCATGGATTACTTGGTGTCTTTTTGGTTATTTCATCATACTTGCTCTTCAGTCATGGCCAAAGAATTGGTAAGTTTTTTAAAGTTTTTTAACATTATTGTTAACTAGTTTGTTCTGTAATGTTTTTTAAACTAAAAATGCTAATAGGTGAACTTGCCACTGTAATCAAGATCACACAAGAATACAAAATGTAATTCATTTGTAATTAATATTACATTCAGTATCATTGATTGTACATTATAGATTAATGAATAGTATTTTTATATGATGTATTATTAATTCATATTATATTATATTATATTATATTATATTATATTATATTATATTATATTATATTATAATCTTTAACAAACTAAGGTCATGTAACTTTTGGAAGCAAACGATGGCTTCCTTTCTTCACTCAAACTTAATCAGAATGACCATATAAAGTCACCTGAATATAACAACAAAATCTGTTCTATACATTTTTATTCTTAAATGTGAAAATAATAATAATTACATGTCAGTCGGGCCTTGAACCAAAACTAACCTTATGAAGTTGAGCTAGAGACCGCTGGAGACCAGTACTACAATACTTAGGACAGGCTTGTCTTAATGTGCTGCTGGACTGTGGTAGCCTAGCGTTTAAGGTACTGGACTCTAGACTTGATGGGTGAGGGTTCAAATCTGCCAAGCTGCCATAGTTGGGTCCTTAAGCAAGGCCCTTAACCCCCCATTGCTTGTAAGACTGTATGATTTCTAAGTTGTTCTGGATAAGGGCCTTAGCTAAATGCAGTAAATGCTAATTACAAAACATTAGGGAATATTTCTACATTTTCGTGAGCAGTGTAAACTGTGATGGTTCCACAAAACAGAAAGCAGAAAACAAAGACAAAGTAGAAGGAATAAATATGTAATTTTATAAATTGCTTGTGTAACCACTAAATGAATTGACATTTACTACTATTATTTATGAAGTATTCATCAGATGGGTAGTTGTTCATTTCGGCTCTCTTTCACAGTATGCACACAGGAAGCCATGGCTGATATCGTCTTTTTAGTGGACGGCTCTGCCAGCATTGGACTGGCCAACTTCCAACAAGTTCGTCAGTTCCTCGCTGGCATTGTTTCCACCTTTGACATAGGCCCTGAAAGGGTCAGGGTTGGCATGGTCCAGTTTAGTGACACACCACGTACAGAGTTCACCCTGGACAGGTTCTCAACCAAGCAAGAGATTCTTGACTACATTAAGACCTTGCCTTATAAGACCGGCGGCACCAACACAGGCTTGGGTTTGCAGTTCATGCTGGAAAACCTCTTTGTGGAGCATGCAGGAAGTCGAACGAACCAAAGGGTGCCCCAGATCGCAGTCATCATCACGGACGGAGACTCTCAAGATGAAGTGGAGCCACACGCTGAGGAACTGAGGCAGAAGGGAATCAAGCTTTACGCCATCGGGATCAAAGATACAGACGTGAAGATGCTGAAGAAGATCGCTAGCCAGCCATACAACCAATATGTCTTTAGCGTGTCAGACTTTACAGCCTTGGGAAAAATCTCACAGAATGTCATTCGTGAGTTGTGTACCACAGTGGAAGAAGGAAAGGCCTGGCAACAAGGTAAGTGCTGTAAGGTGGTTGTGGCCACATGGACATTCAAGAGGTCGGAAACCTTAGTGATATAAATTGCTGTGGCTGATTTGCTTGTGGATGCCACGGAGGCTTGTTGGGCAGCACTATGACCTCACAGCGAGGAGATCCTGGGTTTAGTCCCTGTTTGGAGTGGTGTCGGTCTTTATTGTGTGGAGTATGCATGTCTTCCCCATGTGTGTCCACATAGGTTAACTCTGGGTACGTGTGCGTTAGGCTATGTGGTATCTAGAGTGTGTATGACTGCCTGAGTGTATAACCGACCGTCGATTGGCGCCTTGTCTAGGGTTGTTCCTGCCTTGCTGCTGGCTAGAAACTGCCTCCCCCACGATCCTGCCCAGAATTAAAAAATGAATGCATGAATGATTTGCATGTAGTATAAGGTCAGGACCTTGCTGTGTCTTAATCCAGGGTTCCCACAAAAGGAAGTTCAAGGCCACTCCAAAGGACCTTAGTAGACAAAAAGCCTAAGGATTATTCTCCTTGACTTTTTTATTTCAGTCATTTCAATAATGGTTGGATTAATGGTCCCTTAATGGTTGAAAATGTTCATAGCAGTGCTAAATCATTGAATAGTGCCATGGTTCCCAAACTGGGGTTATCACAGGGGGTGAGCAAGGTTTTGTCGGTTCTTAATTGTTCAAAATGCAATTTGCCCATGTTGAATCCAATTAATAAGAAAATCTATGTATATATGAAGTTTTATATGGATTTTATAAGATTTGACAGTACAGATGTTGCAGTGAATCATGTTTTAGTTTGTGTGTGTGCAACTTTTCTTGGATTGGGAACCACTGTTCTAGGGAATGGCTATTAAAGATTGCATGCTTGTTAACAAAACAAACACAATTCCTTCTTTCTAGAATGCAGTGAGATCAAATCAGCAGACATCGTGTTCCTTGTGGATTCATCTGACAACACTGGAGACGCCACATTTACCAAAGTACAGGCATTCCTCTCTGCTTTTGTAGACACACTTCACACTCAAGCAGATAATGTAAGAATTGGCCTTGCCCAGTTTAGTAACAGACCGTTTCAGGAGTTCTTACTTGGTGAGTATGGAGACAAAGATGATCTTCTGAAAAAGTTGGGCAACATTGTACAGCGCAAAGGTGGCGCAAGAACTGGGGCTGCTCTGGATTTTGTCCGGGAGAATTACTTTAGCCAAGCCAGACAGAACACGCCCCAAATTGTTATTGTGATCACAAACGGTGTGTCGATAGATCCCGTGTTGGGTCCGGCTCAGGAACTACGAAAGCAGGGAGTTGTTGTTTTTGTGCTCAAGACCGGAGTGGGTGATGATGTACGAATGCAAGCCATTGCTAACAGTCCCCAGGAAGAATTCTTGGTCAGCATAGACCATCGACAAGGACTGATGGAGAACATGCACAAGAAAGTGTGTATTGCTGCAGATGACCAGTTGCGAGGTAAATAATTTCTCTCCAAGATAAAGTGCTGTGCAAAATCTATGTGGGTTTTATTTTTAATCCAATCACTACACACTTGAATCATTATGTCTGGACCAATCTGTGTATTCTTATGTCTGGACCAGTCAAGTGGTAGTCAACGCATAGTTGCCTCACTCAATCCTGTTCCTGTACTTCAAAGGTGGAAGTAGGAGCTAAAAATGTTCCTATACACGGCGCTCTAGGAGCTACAATCGTCCCTAGTTCCTGAACACATGACAAAGGGGGCACAGTCATAAGAAATATGATACCTGAGTCGCCCAGTTGTGAAAGTGCCTTTCACCGTCCAGTGGACCCTAAAATTTCAATCTTGTATTTGGCATCCAATTACACCCTCTTCCACTGCTCTTCATTACAATTCTTGTGAACACGTCTTAGTCTTTTCACCCTGCAACCAGATGCTAAAACAACAATATATCTAATCTACTGGTGGCCTAAGATTTTTGCACAGTACTGCATTTTGAGGCTGTATCCCTTTACAAAGATGAGACATGTCATAAACTTCAGACCATGGAGGCTTCAGTAAAAGCTGTGAGTTGAATTATCCTGCTAACTGTACTCCGTTTCCTTCCATTTTTAGCCCTGTCCCTGCAGTATTCAGACATATTTTTCCTGGTTGATAGTTCAGCATCAAGAGCAGAGTCCCAACAAATCCGAACTTTCTTGACGAGACTGGTCAACCAGCTGAACGTAGGGATGGATGCTAACCGCATCGGTCTGGCGCAGTTCAGCGAGGACGTCGACGTCGAATTTCTCTTCAGTACTAACAAGACTAAAAGCGAGATCATGTCCTCCATCCGAAATCTCAGACTCAGGCCTAAAGGAGTGCGTAGAACAGGAAAAGCAATCGATTACGCCAGAAAAAACGTCTTCCTCCCCTCAGCTGGCAGCCGTATCGCCCAAGGCTTCAAACAAGTCCTGCTGGTGACCACCGTGGGGAAATCGGACGACAGCATCTTTCAGCCGTCACGTACGATAAAAAACGAAGGAGTCAACGTAATCTCTGTTGGCCTCGCCCAAGCTGAGATTGATGACCTCCAAGACATTGCTAGTCCCAATCAGAGCTACAAGATCCCACCGCAAAACATTCAGCAAGTGCAACTGAGAGTCAGGACGGCCATGGAATCCCAAGAGAGACTCAGATACTTCCAAGGTTAGTATGTTCTTTCCTATTCTCTCAGAAGCCATGAGGCAAATCTCCAAAGTCCGTCCACATGGCTTTACCCCGGGTGCTCTGGTTTCCTCCCACGTTCAAATGATGTATGCAAGGTAAATTGGCAGTTCATAAAGTGTGAGTGCGTGCCTTGTGACGGACTGCCGAACTCTCTAGGGTTGTTTCTGCCTTGCTCCTTGTGCCAGGCACTGGCTTTGCGGGGAAATTTACCTGTGATTTGATTTTCATTGTATTGCAGAGTGCACATCTGCCGACATAGCAGACATTGTGTTTATCGTCGATATATCTGGCAAGACAGGACCCAAAAACTTTCAGCTGGTACGCAACTTCCTCTTAAACACCATCTCAGGTCTGGATGTCGGCACGGACAAAGTTAGGATAGCCATCATCTACTACAGCGACGTCCCCAGGGCAGACGTTTACTTGAATACTTTTAGCGACAAAGACAAAATTTTGCAGTACGTCAAAAGTCTTTCTCGTGGAAGAGGCAAAACATACACCGGAGCCGCACTACAGTATGCCAAGGACCATGTTTTCATCAAGGAAAGAGGCAGCCGCAGTGACACCCATGTCCCGCAGATAGCGGTGGTGATCACAGACCAAAGGTCTTCGGACGACATAAGTGGGGCAGCAGCTAATCTGCGGCGTAAAGGCGTCAACATTTTTGCCCTGGGCATCAAAAATGCCAACGAAGAGGAACTGAAGCAGATCGCATCCTACCCGTCCCGAAAGTTTGTATTCAACATTGAGAGCTTTATCAAGCTTGATGCATTGTCGCAGGTGGTAACACGCAGCCTTTGTGGAGATATCGCATATAGCGACATACCGCCAATGAAAAAAACCACACTTTATCAAGGTTTGTACCATTGTCCAGTTCTTTAATAAGGATGGGTGGTGTAACGTAGCATTTTTGCTGTGTGGTGTTAACTGTCGTCTGTGTCTTCTAAGTCTTCTTAGTCTTCTAGGTCTTGGTGGTCTTGAGTGCTCGAGGTAAAGTCGACTTTTTTTGGTTCTTGAAGACAATCGCTTTAACTAAGAATTGTTATTGTGGCGAAATCGAACAACCAGGAGAAAACGTATTACGTTGTTAAAAAATTACATCTGTGAAATGATGGCTATGCCTTCATGGATACGACACAAATTATCAACGACACAAATTATCAGCCAAACAACAAAGTGGTCATGAGATCCATTCAAAGGTGGTTTAACCCCCATTTTACCCATTGGAAAGAAACAAACTCACATAATGGCAAGAGTGGGACAACGATGCTCAGATGGGTCACACCTTGGCCCCATGATCCTAGCAACTCACGGGTTAATGACTCAAAGGACTCCACCTCCAAGGAACACCAGGGACTCCCCCATCAGCTCCTAGAACAGAAAAAGCTTTTTAAACGAAAGGTGCAACGTCTTCAAGAACCAATAAAGATGTCGCCTTCAACTCAAGAACCCAAGTGTCAAGTGTTGTTGTAATCAGGTATTTTTAATCAACGGTGTTTAGGTTGAAAATAAAACAATTCTTTCTTCCGTCAGGCTGCAAGGACACAGGTGAAGCAGACATATACTTCCTCTTGGACGAATCGGGGAGCATCAATGTCAAAGAGTTTTATGAAATTAAAGCTTTCATTGTAGAGTTCATTCGTATGTTTGACATCGGCCCTGATAAGGTCCGCATTGGCTTGGTGAAATTTGCGAGCGACGTAACCACCGTCTTCCGTTTGCACCAATACGACTCGAAGGTTGCCATTGAAAAAGCGATCAATGACACGATAATGGTAGGAGGCGGCACCAGGACCGACTTGGGACTGGAAGCCATGATTCCGCTCTTCAAGCAGGCATCAGAAACACGCAAGGAAAAAGTTCGGGAGCTACTCATCGTCATCACTGATGGTATGACGGAGGAAGGGAGTGGGCCAGTCGAAAAGCCAGCCGAAGAGCTGAGAAGTCAAAATGTCACAGTCTATGCTGTTGGAGTTAAAGGGGCAAACACAACCGAGCTGGAAAAGATCTCTGGCAGCTCTGACAGGACTTTTTATACCGAAATCTATGATGGCCTTATGAAAATCAAAGATGAAATCCTCAAAGAAATTTGTTCTTTTGACGGTTAGTTGAATAGAAACACACATCTTGTCATTGGAACCCTGCTAGTTGCCTTACAGCCTTTCTGCCTAATACAAGCACTTACAGTCATCTGTTCATTCGATTTAATTCATGACCTGCTCTGTCTTCCAGCTTGTAACGACTTTGCAGCAGACGTGGTCATTCTGATGGATGGTGGAGAAGCAGTCGATGCAGAAGACTTTAAGAAGACAAAGAAACTGATGCAACATGCCACAAACAAACTTAACCTCGGACAGGACAGAGTTCGACTGGCCATCGTTCAGTACAGCACAGACACACTTGTCGAAGTTGGCCTGAACGCCTTTCGTGATAAAGACGGCATCTTGAGCTCTTTAGAGAACATGCATCAACTTGGAGGAAAAACGTACACTGGGAAGGCACTTAGAAGCGTTTCTAAGGTTTTTGAGGAGTCCAGCAGGGAACGTCCCAACACCCTGCAGGTTCTGATCGTTTTTACACACGGATTGTCCAGAGATGATGTGGAAATACCTGCCAAGGATCTTAGGGATATGAATGTCAACATCTACGCCATTGGTTTTAAACAAGCTAGTAGGTATCTGTTGGAAACCATTTCTGGTTCACGGGGAGGAGCTTATCTAGAAGAAAACTCTGTATCCATTCAACGTATATTCAGTGAGGTACTCTTCAAGATTTGCAATACTGGTAAGGACACGGTGCACACAAGATTATTTTCCATTTTTTTCTGTAGATGCTACATTAACAATTATAAATACATTCATTTAAATTGTTATTCAAATTGTCATTCTATGATCTGGAAATCAATATTTCCATAAAGAGATCTGGATTTTAGCTTGGAGCAGAGAAACACAGTTGCCAAGTCTGCTTGTTCTTAAAGATTTGACTTATTTTAGGCTTATTTATATGGATGGGTACAAGGTTCAGTAGTGGAATCTGGCAACCCTGGAATTACCCACAGCAGAAGCTAAACTGTATAGGAAAATGGCTTGATTATTAACCCTTTAAGGACCAAGGGATCTGTCTCATATTTTTAATTGGATGCCAATTGCGATTGAAACAACCTACGATCCTGAAAGGGTTAAGAAAGAAACATAAGAAGCATTTTTTCCTGCAACACTTCACTTTAACCCTTTTAGAACCGTAGGGGGAAAAAGTATGAGACAAATATGGTCCTCAAAGGGTGTTATGGTCCAGCCTCTGCCCCTTTGCCAGAAAATAGTCTGTAAGTAAGCTTCAGCTGACCTTGCTGAATGTTGGCTGGCCAATTTGGATGCACACAGACTGACTGGTTGGTACCATTCTCAGTCAGTATGCATCCTATTGCAGAGTAGCATTCTGAATTAGATGATGCTTTAAATTTAGCTTTATTCATGAAATAATTATCATAATATGAATAATTATTGTTTTATTTATGTTTTATTTATGTATTTAGAGTAATGAATCATTTTTCTAATTCTTTGGAGTGCTTACATCTTGTTTATGTGATGAAAATTCCATCATTATTATGAATTCTCACAAACTCCTTGCTCTCCAGAATGCAAGAGTACTGAGCTCCTAGATGTTGTCTTTGTGGTGGACGGTTCTGGTGACGTGGCAAAAGAAAGCTTCCAGATGTTTAAAAGATTCATGCTATCTATAGTGAAGAGGGCAGTTGTTGGAGACAAACAAGTTCGCTTTGGCGTCAGCGTCTACTCTGACCAAGCTCAGTCAGAGTTCACCCTGAACAAGTACTTCAGCAAGACCAAGATTCTGAACGCCGTCTATCAGATTCAGAGTCTCGGAGGGAGCCGGAACACAATGAAGGCTCTAAAGCAATCAGTTTTGCACTTCGATGCGGAACATGGAGGACGACGTGCCCGGCATGTTCCTCAAGTGTTGTGTTTACTAACAGATGGCCCGGTTGAGGACCCACATGAGCTCGCAGAATGGCGTAGAGTACTCAAAGCATCTGAAGTCAACATGTTTGCGATAGGAGTCGACGGAGCAAATATGGCCGAGCTCAGGAGTATAACAGAAAACGAGCAAAGGACTTATTACGTGAACTCCTATGAAGAATTTCGAATGCTATTCAAACCTGTCACTCAACAACTTTGCAATCTGACAAAGCCAGGTAAAGCTAAGCCATGTCTAAGTAGTACGAGCTGGTCAGAAACATTCATGTGATTTGTTAATCAAGCTTCTTTTCTTTTCAGTGTGTGATAAGGAAGTGGCTGATCTGGTCATTTTGATTGATGGATCAGAATCTATATCCGTAAAGGACTGGGAAGTTGTGAAGAGCACCACAATCAACCTTGTCAAACAGCTTGACATTGCACCCAACTTGTGGCGGGTTGCCGTGGCTCAATTCAGCCACATAGTGAGAGATCACTTCTACCTCAACAAATATTCCAGTGTCACAGAAGTGGAAGAAGCAATAAACAATATTTCCCAAATTAAACAAGGAACAAACACTTGGACTGCTCTACGCGCTATTGACAACTATTTCAAACCAGAGCGTGGTTGCAGGATAAAGGAAGGAGTATCGCAGAACCTGCTGCTTATTACAGACGGCAAAGCCAACGATGAAAAGGACCTCGATGCTCTAGCGCAGCTACGATCGAAGAACATTGAGATATTTGCCATTGGGATCGGAAAGGACGTGGAACCCACGGAGCTCAAAACCTTTACCGATTCCGATGAGCGAGTTTTCATTGAGACCTTCGATAGTCTTCAGCTGAAGACAACGACGATAAAACTGCTTAAAGAAATTTGCACACCTGTTGTTCCACCTGAGCGTCAAGGTGAGTGCAGAGGATGCCTGCAGAGGAAACAATTCTTTTGTCCATTTTTAGGTTAGGTGCTTATATTTTAAGGAAACAATCCGCTGACTTGACGATTCACTTACAAATGAGTGAACTTACAAATAATCCTCTAGGGGTTTCTTTCTCTTTCTGCATTGTTGTTAGAAACAGACAGCTATACTGTAGAATATAGTGATTAAATACTTTGAAATATTATTTGCAGCACACAACTTGGCCACTGTTTATCCACCACCGGGTTCCAACATTGTCAGGTACCCTTAATAATACATTTTATTTATAAGGCGCATTTCAAGACTCTCAAGGTCACAGTGCATAAAAGAATAAAATCCAAACAAAAGGCAAACAACATGAAACAACAATAAAACAACTTTAAAGAGGAAGCAGGCTAAAGACTATTTATGACCTAAGTATTGTACATATAGGCACAATACTGAGGCTAAAATCACAATGTCCTGTTGTTGGTTAATTGAATAGCATAATAGCATAGCACGTCCTCGGCAGAAGGAATTTAGATGAGGTTTTGCATCCATGCAATAATTCTAAGGGAATTTAAAATGCAGGAACTATGCATTTACATTATGTCATTTAGCAGACGCCCTTATCCAGAGCAACTTACAATTAATACAGTCTTACAACCTAAGCAATTGTGGGTTAAGGGCCTTGCTCAGGGACCCAACTGTGGCAGAGGTGGGATTTGAACCCCAAAACTTCTGGTCCATAGTCCATAGACCACTAGGCCACCGCCGTCCCACAAGCCACGTTTATGGGTTTTTAAGAAATTACTGAAGGGACATTTAATATATAAGGAAAGATTTAAGGGTTTATGAGGATTTCCCTTAAGAAAACCCATAAGTAATAATTTCACATAATTCACATTTACTTAAACTTAAGACATGATAAAGGGCAATATTAACTGAAAACGCTGCAGGAGCAAACTCTCTATCACTAAAAGAAAGCCTAGTTTGTATCAAAAAAAGTGAAATGAATTTGACTGACCGACTGTTTTGACTGAAAGTTGCTTTCTTCTGATTGGCTAGGCTGCTCTATTGACATCGGCATTGGGTTCGACATTTCACGAAGAGTAAGCTGGCAGCTTCTTTTAGGACCGTATGCAGGGTTGCCTGTCGATGCAGCGATTTATCACTTATCTAAGACTGAAGATCTCTGCTGCGCCAAGAAGGACAGAATTGAACAAAACATCGGCTTTCGCCTGGTCTCTGGAACAGATGGGAGAACTCTTGAAGATTATGCGTTTGTCCCGTATGATGAGAACGTGGTCAAAAAGGTGCTGAGCATCCAGCCGAAGGAACCCTTGGCATTCAACACATTACTTCTGAATTCTTTCGAACAAAAATTCAAGACGTCTCCTGGTGGAGTAAAGGTGAGCAAGCTCAGTAATGTTCTCTGGGTTTTGCAGAATGCTGTCACGTAAAGCCTTTAGCTTGTCAGCCAGTTATGAGGGTTTACACAAGAGTAGACTCTCAGAGACGGCCGTAAACAAATAAAACAAAAAAGGCTGTCGCAACGCAACGTTCTTGGAAAAGCAGTTTTATTCTCTATTTGCTTTCCTTCAGGTGCTTGTCATCTTCACAGATGGGCTTGATGATTCCTTGGAGAATCTAAGGCAGAGTTCAAAGAGCCTCCATCAAAGCGGTACGTTAACAACTGGGTCTCAAGTACCCACTACATTGTGGACACGTACTGCTTACAAAAATTAAGCGAATGAAACATCCCCTCGTTTTTGTGAGCAGTGTATTTACAGATCCAACCTGCCATAAGAAAATGAATGTAGTAGGTCATTTAAGTCATTTGAAGTAGGTAAGCATTTGAAACATAATTATGATGTGTGATCAGGCCGCATAGCACTAGATATTGTGTCTCTAATTGAATGTCAGCAAGACTAAACAAGAGAACGGACGTAAGATGTCTCCGCGGTGCTCCTTGGTAAACAAGAGCTAGTTTAAAAATCACAGACGGGCTCATTATTTAAAGGAACAGGCGCTCAAAATCAGATGTTCTGAAAACAGTTGTGTAGACAGGATGAGAAGGGTGAGCTTGTGCCCGATCCCTGTCGTATTTAGACTAAAGTATGTCACAGACATCGCGTTATTTTATTTATAATTTTATTTATTTATTATATGATCGCGTAATTTAATTAAGCTTATGTATCCATATTTGATTCAAAGTTGTTTTCTTTGTCATCATTACTTGTGAGTGTCTTGTTTTATTGTATTTTTGTAGATTTTGCTTTGTTCTCGTTGTAATCATTATTTTGTTTTGTTTTGTTTTGTTTTGTAAACCTTAAAAGTTCACTTGTAAATGTTAAATGCCAATATGTAGGTTTTATTTCAATCAAATCAAGTCAGGTTTGTTGAGTGTTTTTTTAATGGGGCGTTGTCTCAAAGCAGCTTTACAATTTTAAATTAAATTGAATTTAAAATTCTAATATCTAGGACCAATCCCAAATTGAGCAAGCCTGGGGTAACAGTGGAAAGGAAAAACTCCCTAAACGTTACAGGGTAGAAACCTTGGGAGGACCAAGACTCAAAGAGGGCGGTTTAGATTTTATATAGATATGTGTGTGTGTGTGTGTGTGTGTGTGTGTGTGTGTGTGTGTGTGTGTGTGTGTGTGTGTGTGTGAATTGAATTATCAAATTAATACCTTTTTAGGAATAGTTGAAATGAACAGAAGATAAATGAATATTAACTCAGATAATATAATAATTAAAGTAAATTTATGTGTTCAGTAATCTTAAATATTGTGAAGTGTATAATAAAATGGAGAATACGGTATACAGTAAAACTATAGCATATAAAATAATAGTCAAAATAAAGACAAATTTTGAATAAAATTGTTTCAAAATGCGTAAATGATGCTGTGTATTTACATCTGGCAGTATGTGTAATAGTTTTTTTTTTTCTTTTAAAATGTATGCTCATGTTTTTTAACTTATTAAATTCGTAGCATTTATACATTTGTCCCAAAGAGCTGTTATTTGTGAACTAGGAGTCAATGCACTGCTGATTGTGTCCCTGAGTGGTCATGAGGACAGCTACCAACAGCTGGAGTTTGGACGAGGTTTTAAGTATATTAGGCCCCTTTCCTTTGACATGCTTAATGTGGGCAGTGCTCTGCAGGAAGAGATTGTGAGTTAGAGCTTATTGTTATGACTATTATTATTATTATTATTATTATTATTATTATTATTATTATTATTATTATTATTATTATTATTGTTGTTGTTGCTGTTGTTATTGTTATTATTAGTAGTAAAACTTACTTAGACATCTCCTTCATTTTCTCTGTATTCAGAAAGCAGTGGCTACACAGGTGTGCTGCAAAGTCCCTTGTTCATGTACTGGACCTCCAGGCCCACCTGGGCGCCCTGGGATCCCTGGAGAAAAGGTGTGCTTCTCTATAGGCGTTAAATTCACGAAAAGCAATGTGTGGTTGCAATAATATTGAATGAGAATACGGCAATGTACAATTTTACCACTTTTTTAGTGGTACTGTTGTTACTGGGTTTTTGTTTGTACATTTTTGTAAATGCAAATTTCTGTATTTAACGTAAATCATCACAAAAACTAGGGGATATTTCAAAATGAATAGATCCCCTGAATAAATATTCCCTATTTTGTGTGCACAGTGTAGTTTCTTTGAATGTATTTCATTACATAAAAATTTTAATGAATAAAAATTAAATTGATATAAATTGATTTTATTTTCCGCGGTACAATGGCAATAACGACATTCCGGTTCTCATGCTGATGTAGGAAAAGTTTAGCTTTATTTGTATTCATTTTGTTTCTATAAACATTTCACTGTTTTCATTGTTGTCGTTCTTTAAAGGGTTTTCCAGGACTAAATGGTCATCCTGGATACCCTGGAGAACAGGGAGTCCCGGTGAGTGTTACGTAAGCTGATCTGATACCTTTCCCATTGCTTAGGATTTTCTGACACAGGATTAATCCTCGTTAGCGCTCATTTACATTTGCTGCAGCGATATTCACATTATGTGCTTGTTCTAAACTAAATAGCTTTATAAAATGTGCCGCCAGTTAACGGCTAAACCAAGCTGCCACTTTAACGATATGTTAAGAATCTTAACGACATTAAGAATTTGTCTGCATGTAAAGCAACTACATAGACTCTCCGAACAAACGATGATGCTTTCTAAAATAGAGAACAAATGGCTGTCTTTTGAATAACATCTTGTGTGATCACTTAAGTATAATATCTGACCTGTTTTGTTTGGGACAGGGTGAACGAGGTGCACCAGGTCTGAATGGAACTAAGGGATACAGTGGCTGCCCCGGCAAAAGAGGACTCAAGGTATGAAAATCGATCTGATAATTATCAGTTAGTAATACTGGAACTGTGTCAATTACTATGCTAGTTTGTATGCAAATTGTAGATATACATGTTATACTTTAGAAGGTAGACAATAACCTCCTTTAATATGTCCTGCAGGGATCATTTGGCTACACTGGAAGTAAAGTAAGTACTAAAAAGCATTTTAGTCTATGAAATTCTTTGGCTGTACCAGGTTTGTTCCTTTTTATTCAATAAATGTAATTCCTCTGTCAGGGAGAAGATGGAGAGATTGGTCTGGATGGTGTGAATGGAGAACAGGTGATGTTTCTAAACTGCTTCCTTGTTTGCATGAAGCTTCAACTAGTGAAAACATGATGCTTCATATTTCCTAACCATATTTTCTTAAGTTTTCTGAAAATGCTTCCCGTCTGAATAGCTGAAATCTTGTAGCCCTTAACCGAGCCTCAGTGAGTGTGTTTGATACTCTAATAATTGCAAAAAATCTGATTTTATCAGTGCTTCCATGCACTTGTGTAATCAGATGCAGTCAGAACATGACTAATTTCTACTTCACAACCAGCCAACATAAACTTCAAACTTATTACTATTTAGTTAATTCACATTCTTTATGTGTTCTCAAGCATATACTGCACATCAGAATCTCCCCATAAAGTGTTTGGAACAGGCAGAAGGTCTACAAGCCCCAAAAGAAGTGAATTGGATAATAAAACTGGGAACAGGTGACCCACTGCAGTGTCAGAGAGTGACCACTTGATACACTTGTTACAAGACAATAATAATGTATATTTTCCTTAAACCTTAGAGCAAGAGCAAAACCAGCTTGCAGAAATGAGGAGCCCAAATAAGTAACTACACTTTAGAAATGAGCCCCAAAACCCTGCAGTGTACAACTACCAACGTTGTGAGCGACCTTATAGAAAAATAAACCCAAAGACTCTTTTCATTCTGCACTTATTTCCTCGACCAACACAATTATTTACTCAAGCACTTTCTAGACCCTTACTTGGCTTATTTTGTCCCTTCATTTTTCATGCTATTACTGGATCATTGTAGCATAGCAGCTCTATGTTCAGATTTTTGTACATTTTGTACTTTTTGCTAAGCTGTATCTAATTACCTAATGCTGTGTCAGTGAACAAAAGTTTGATTTACAGAATAATTGCATCATTTCTGCATCCTGAACAGGGTAAGACTGGTATGCCCGGTGCACAAGGATTGAAGGGAGATCCAGGACGGCCAGTAAGTACATTCCACTATTGTGTATTTCACTTTCTTTGCCCTTTCAATGCCCTTGATATCTATCCCGATTATACTCCAGCTTTCTTACCTCGTTGGTCTGCTTTTTTTTTCTCCTAAAAAACTGAGCCTGAAATATTTTTCTTTTTAATGCCTCTTTAAATAAAAGATTTAAAATTGCTCTGTATACTTTGTTTCCAAAACACACACAATCAAATCTGTGAGTTCCTTTAGACGAACCAAAAAGCTGATCAGTATAGTTTTTTGAAAAATTTAAGATAAACTGGATACAGTACTGCCAGTGGGTGTAAATTGTAGGTGTACAACTGTAAATCATACGGGAAAATGTATTCACATTGACATTGGTCAAGTCTGATCATCATTTATCTTTTACTTTTTAAAATTAAAGGTACTATTACATATAATACATATTATTATTTTATAAATACAGAAAAAAAGATTTGCATCTTACTTAAGGAAAATGAGTATTAATACTTTAAATGGCTGATTTATAATAAATAATTGCCATATGACCACATTTTCTACAGCAAGACTTTACAAATTTCTGAAAACCAATACAACTACCTACAACAATCATGACTGTACAGCTACTTCCTCAGATTCTTCTGCTTTCTTTATCTGTTTGCAGGGAGCAAAGGGTCTTCGAGGGACACCTGGCCAAAAAGGAGAGAGCGGTGTGAGAGGAGATACAGTAAGTCATGAGTCAAATAGAAAGAAAGAAGTGACATGTTTAACTCTGCTGTTTACAAAAAACATATTGTTGATCTGAGGTATTCTGCATGTATTTTGGCTCTTGTTTCATAGGGTATCCCAGGAGCAAATAACAATGCACCAGGTCCAAAGGGTGAGAGGGGATATCCGGGTCTTCCTGTAAGTTTGTCATAGTTGTTGACCTTAACGTCCTGAGTTTAATCCCAGGGTGGAGCGGCCTGGCTCCTTTTTGTGTGGAGTCTGTGTGGGTTTACTCCGGGTACTCTGCTTTCCTCCCACAGCCCAAAGACATGCTGTAGGTTAATTGACAGCTCAAGCCTTTCATATATATACACTGCTCAAAAAATTTAAAGGAAGTGTTCCCTTTATTTCTTTATTTATAT
>JAUZST010082016.1:0-20437 GCA_034779995.1 Parotocinclus haroldoi | reverse complement strand
TCATTAATGTTCTCTGGTTCAGAGTTTCCCAAAAAATGATAGTGTGAATAACGTTGTTAAATGAAATTTTATTCATCTCTTAACATTTCCTGTCATTGTCATTTCATTCTCTCTCCTCCTTTAGGCAGATTGGGGAGAATCTCATTGTACCCAGCGGGGTAAAGACTGTGGATGCCTATGGGCACATTGTCATCCCAGGGGGTATCGATGTAAACACCAGCTTCCTGAGTCCTCACTTGGGCATGCTGCCAGCTGATGATTTTTACCAGGGCACATGTGCTGCTCTGGCAGGAGGCACCACCATGATCAGTAGGTTAAAGGTGTATGATTTGAGGATAGTCTTCACTGTCCAGTTGCCTTTTCTTATGAGGGTTGCTCTGGTTTAGGACAGCTGAGGGAATGGGGAGAGAACATTCATTTATATTAAGGATTAGAGCCGCTAGTCAGACTCTATATTACTGTAATCAGGTGTGTAAGGACATAAACCAGAATAATAATAGAATGATAAAAGAATACAATTCAGAAATGCAGTGAAGTTATGCTGTACAATAAATGTGTGCGGGATGTGATTGGACGTTTGGTGTTCAGTGGGAGGCTGGCAATAAGAGATGTGCTTGCCAGTTCCAATTAAATCATGTAAAATCAGGGTCACGGTGTTGTCACATACTGTAATCATCTCCTCTGGTGCCATGAATATTGCCTTTATCCCGAATGTGGCCCGAAATGTGTCCCTTCACCCAGAAGGACAATTTACTGATACTCTTATTTTGATCTAAATATTAACAACATAAATACATTTATGAGAATAATCTTCTGTTTAGGGCTTCTATCTTTTATTATATTTTTGTATATTTTATTTACAGCATATTATGGGCTGTATTGTGGTACATGATTTATATCTTGATGTTGTGAAATCCCATAAAATACTTAATAAATGTATTACGATCACGCTAGTATGGTCATTCTAGTAGCCCCATTAAAGTATTTATGTATTAAATACTATTGGTACAGATTTAAAGTTGTTTATTTAACCCACTGTTTATTCAACATCTCCCTTGATTTTCTCAAAGCACTGAGAGAAAATGGATCCGGTGCTGTTTCATTTCACAACCAATTCATGCCTCATCTGCTAGTTATCCACATAAACACATCCCAAACACTCCCTAAATGTTATAAGGGGGGCACTTTGGGAGGACCAAGAGTCAATAACGGTTCCAACTTTCTTTGGTAGTCTAGATGTTAAATATAAGAATTATATATAAATATAAGAAGTTAGTTAATAAATACATTTATAATACTGTGTTGTTTAAATACAGTGAAGCTAAATATAAAAAATGAAGAGAATGCATATTTGAAGACAGTATAATAAATAATTATAATACAGTGTAATAATATATTGACTACAATAAATGAAAGAGAATACAATATGAATTATAAGATGAAGAATATTAATCTAGAAATATTGGACAATAGAATATAAATAAAATTAGAAATAGGATAGATTAGAGAATATGAGTTGATATCAGGATTATTTATTCCAGTAAACACTGTTGACCTCAACATTTGCGCTGTAATCTTGCCACTGTTTTGTGCATTTGTGCTACGCAAACGCTTATCACTACTTTGTGTACGACAGTAGTGACATATTTCAGAAATCTCAATATGATTGATCCCTGATAATAATCTTTCTGTCTGCTCATCCTTTTAGTTGATCACGTTGTACCTGAGCCAGGTGTTAGCTTGCTCTCTGCTTATGACCAGTGGAGGGACACGGCAGATAAGCGGTCATGCTGCGACTACTCCCTGCACATGGACATCACTCGCTGGCACGATGGAATGTTTGAGGAGCTTGAGACTTTGGTCAAAGATAAAGGTAACGTCTTCAGGGCGACCCAGTTCAAAAGTAGAATGATTTCCCATAATGGCCTCTGGGTTTTCATATTACATGCATGTTAAGTTTTGTACAGAGGGGTGAAACCCTTGTATGGTAGTGCACAAAAGTCTTAGGTCACTATTCTATTTGTTGTTGGTATAGCAAGGGTATGATGATCATTTACGACAGAATTACAACTTGGAATGTACTCTATAACCCTCCTTTCCACTGATGTTCATTCCAGTCTTTGTGAGCTTTAGCATGTCTTAGGCTTTACAGCTTATTTCCCTTTAAAAAAAGTGGTTTCTTGGTTGCTGCCCTTTCAAGAAGACCATTCCTGATTGAGCTTATTTATATTTATATCAGTCTTCACTTAAGTGCTGAGTCAAGTGTTGAGTTTTTAGTCGCCACTTGAAAACAGCAAGAGCCTCAGCCATTTAGACATGCAGTGGAAGTTCATTCCAGCACCTGGGCACCAGAACGGACTTAAAACACACTAAATCCCAGCACTGTTGTCAGTTAACCTTGCTTAGTTGTAAGTTATTCTCGATAAGATCATTTACCAAATGCTGTACATATAGTATGAAATACACACAAAACATAAGTTAGCAAAGCGTATCTACCTGCTGATCATAAATATAAATTCTGATTACTAATGTGTGTTCATTCCTTCTCAGGGGTTAATTCCTTCCTGGTATTCATGGCTTACAAGGACAAATATCAAAGCTCAGATTCACAGGTAAGTAAAGTACACTCACTGATCACTTTATTAGGAACACAGACTCGCTTCTACACTCGTTGTTCATTTTATCAGCTCCACTAAACATACAGATGCACTTCTACAGTTTATGAGCTACATTTATCTCAACCTACTTTGTTTGTTTCCTGATTCACTCATACCAGCACAACACACAAATGCTGCAGTGCTGAGAATGATCCACCACCCAAAGAGTACCTGTCTGTGCTGGTCCTGACATACGGTCCCCACACAAGGCTGCTCCGCCTGGACTGAACTTAGGACCTTCTTGCTGTGAGGCCACAGTGCTAGCTACTAAGCCACTGTGTCTCCCTATATATAATACATTGTAAACATTTGAACCCAAAATGCCCTATGTTCTTCATTCAAATCTTTGTGAGCTACAGCATATCCTAGCTTTTTGTCCTTGTAACCCTTCCAAAAAAAACTGGTTTCTTGATCATTGCATGGCTGTGGTGGGTTAGCGGTTAAGGTACTGGACATGGACATGGACATGAAGGTCCAGGGTTCCAATCCCACCTCTGCCAAGCTACCACAGATGGGTCCCAGAGCAAGGCCCTTAACCCACAATTGTGTGGATTGTAAGACTGTTTGAATCGTAAGTCACTCTGGATAAGGGTATCTGCTAAATTATATAAATAAAAAATAAATAAGATTGCCTTTTGAAAAAGAATATTACTAAGAAGAAAAAGGATCAACTTGGCATCCTGATGTTCCTGATCCTGATTAGACTGAAAATATGAAATTGTTGAAGAGTGAATGTGATTTTAAGCTGATTCTGGACTTTCCTGCAGATGTACGAGATATTTTCAATTCTTCGAGAACTGGGGGCAATTGGTCAAGTGCACGCTGAGAACGGGGACATTATCGAAGAGGTGAGCAAAGAAGAAATACGTTCATTTTTAAGAAGGGTCTCTTTGCCTATTGACAGTTTGCTGAGAGATTGTTTTGTTTGTGTAATCTTAGGAGCAGAACAGGCTATTGGACCTGGGGATTACAGGACCTGAGGGACATGTGCTAAGCCACCCTGAGGAGGTAAACACTATATGGATGGTTTATGTTAACCCAGGTTCTCTCGACATTGGCCTTTTTAAAATTAATGTATCAGTTGATCACTAGTTTCTAATAAAGTGCTAAGGTAATGAAATGAGTGTAAAGTTTTATAGATGTTGCTGCTTTCTGTCGGCTCTGACTTGTTTTCCAACTTGCCTGTTTGTAAGCTCCTTTGCGATAGTGTCTATTGCAATGAAATTCCCATTTTGACCCCAAATTATCCCGGCCAGGTCAGAACTCCGTAGGGATGTAAAATGTTTTCTGCTCACAATTTGATTCACGTAACTGAGCTCACAATTCAATCTTCATAGGATTCTTTTTTATATGAATTTTAAATAATGCATTTGTTTAATTAAAAACTTTAGTCCTCTTAAAATGCTCTATAGTAGCTTCACCGTTTACTCAATAACTGAGTGAAAATGTTCTTTTATTTAAATCTTTTTTTATTTAATTCAAAATAATGTGTATTTTTTTTGTACAAAATGTAGTGTGCTGCAGTTAAACAAAAATGAAAAGTTTTAAAAGCACATGCAGGTATGACATTTGCAGTTGCAAATCAGCATATTGTTTAATGAGATTTATGAATTAATTGTTCTTTAACTTGAATGCATGTCAGTTCATCCATGTACCATATGCTAATGGTAAGTGTTCATTACAATAGGTGGAAACAGAGGCTGTGTATCGAGCCATCACCATCGCTAAGCAAGCCAACTGCCCACTCTATGTCACCAAGGTCATGAGTAAATCTGCTGCTGATGTCATCGCCAAGTCCAGAAAAAAGGGTAAAACCCCGCCTCCATGTAACATTCAGTAACTGGGAATAAAATGGTGCTGCATAAAGAGCAGTAAAGAAACACTGATTAATGATTCTGATTTTTAGGCATAGTTGTTTATGGAGAGCCAATCACTGCCAGCCTTGGGACCGACGGATCACATTATTGGAGCAAAAACTGGGCCAAAGCTGCTGCTTATGTCATGTCTCCACCTCTCAGTCCAGATGTGGGGACACCAGACTACCTCAATTCCATGCTGTCCTGGTAAGAGTACTGCAACTGACCCAGTCGTACAGAAAATCATTTTTCTCAGTCTTTGTTTTATATATCAGTGGTCTGTTTAACATCTTAACATGCTGCAGTGGAGATCTTCAGGTGACGGCAAGTGCTCACTGCACGTTCTCAACAGCACAGAAAGCTGTGGGGAAAGACAACTTCACGTATATTCCTGAAGGAACCAATGGCATTGAAGAGCGCATGAGCATCGTCTGGGACAAGTCTGTGGTACGTCCCTATGTCTGGTTCCTTCTAAGCAGACCCTGTTTTTGCTAATTGAAGAGATAAATTATTTTAATTGCCAGACACCATTGTGTGATAATTACTTTAATTACATTGAATTAATTTAATGAATATGCATTCTGCATTCTGCTGTTTTGTCTCTAAGTGCTCCATTGTGCCTGACAGTGCATGTGCTTGCTCTTCCATTCTGCTTTGCTTCTCTTTCAATGGAAGTTAGACGTTATGATTTCTGACAAAACACACTCTCTATACTCCTTTGGCCATACATGCACTCACAATCACTCTATTAGGTACAACTCCTTGTTTCTACATGTATTGCCCATTTGATCAGTTCCACTTACCATACAGAAGAAATTTGTTGTGCGTCTGATTCTCTACGTACTCTGTTCTCTGATGGTCAGGATGTACAACTGATAAAACCTTTTGTGGGTTAAAGTCCTTGCTAAAGGACCTAACAGAGGCAGCTTGGCAGAGGTGAGATTTGAATTCTTTACCTTCTAGTACCTTAACCGCTAGGCTACAACAGTCCCACTGACCAGTAGAATAAAGGGGAATAACTAAATATGTACAGAAACAGATGGACTACAGTCTGTTATTGTAGAAATACTGTGTGATAAGTGGAACATGGACATGAGTGTATAGACAAGGTATAAACTGTGCTGTGCTAGCCTAGCGGTTAAGGAACTGGACTCTGGACCAGAAGGCCCAGGGTTCAAATCCCACCTCTGCCAAGTTGCCACAGTTGGCAATGCCCTTGAGCAAGGCCCTTAACCCACAAATGCTTGCATAGTAAGACTGAGTTGTAAGTCGCTCTGGATAAGGGCGTCTGCTAAATGCTGGAAATGTTTAGCTGTACTAAAGTAATAAAGCTGTGATTAAGTGAATAGTAACTTTAGAAAGAGTTATCATTTGTCATTGGTGGCTGTTTCTGCTTCTCAGGCAACAGGTAAAATGGATGAGAATGAGTTTGTGGCAGTGACGAGCACGAATGCAGCCAAGATCTTCAACCTGTACCCCCGGAAAGGCAGAATCGCAGTGGGCTCTGATGCAGATCTTGTCATCTGGAACACCAAGGAGGCCAAAACCTTCTCAGCCAAAACTCATAATCTGGTAATAAGAAAATACACTCTCTTTTTTAAGTTGAAGTTTTATGTCAGTTTTTGAAATTATGTATATTTTGTATATAATACTGTATATTAATATGCATGGAGAGTGGACTACTATGGTGGACTATTTTCACTAGTAAGCCTGAGGTGGTTTAAGTGTCTGATTGTAGTGACTGTAGTATCTGAACTGTGGCGGTCCTGGCTTTAGAGTACAGAGTAAAGGGGACTAACAAAAAGCATGCAGAGAAACAGATTAACTACAGTCTGTAATTATAGCACTACAAAGTGCAGTGGCCACTAAAATTAAAAAAAATATATAAACTGAAAAACATAGCACTGTATACAGTAGCATTTTGTTTGATCATTTATTTCCCATCACCTCATTTTCGGCATGCTATTTTTTCTGTAGAATGTAGAGATGAATATTTTTGAGGGCATGGAGTGCAGGGGTTTCCCTGTGGTGGTCATCAGCCAAGGAAGAATTGTTTTGGAGGATGGCAGAATGGATGTGATTGAAGGCTCGGGGCGCTTTGTTGCCAGAAAAGCATTTCCAGACTTCGTCTACAAGAGGATAAAAGCCCGAAGCAGGGTATGTGTCACTGTGAATTTGTTTTTTTGACTAGTCAAGTCAAAGTTGTTTCATTATTGTCATCACAGCGATTTACACATACACAGTGGGGACAAAAAGTTATTTGAGGATCATGGTGCATTTAACATTAGCCAATATCACAATACAAAACAACATTCAGAATGCACGTCTGTCAAACAGTTAAAAATAGACTACCCATTGTTAAAATCCCTTAATTATAAACTGGTAAAAAAGTTATTGCATGGACTGTTTATACACGTCAATAAATTCTGTTTCCCCCTGCACGTGATGTTCTTGCAGATGGCAGAGGCTCGTGGCGTTCCTCGAGGCAATTACGATGGCCCTGTCCATGACGTGATCAGCATGACGAAGTCTGTGCCGCCCACTCCCACAACCAGAGGACCCTCCTGTCCAGGGAAGAATGCTATAGGATCAGGCAGAAACCTGCACCAATCAGGATTCACCCTGTCTGGTAATTTTCTCCTTATAACTTCTTTGTTCTGTAGGGTACGGTGTCTTTACACCACTGGCATAAAATATGGCAAAAAATCACCACATTTGGCACGTGTTCATCCAGCTTTTTTACTTTGTAGCAGATCACATATAGACAAATCCTGTGTTCTACCTTTTATATAGTGCATTTTCACCAATTAAATAAAAGTTGTCTTTTCATCTCATTTGCTTTATAGAACAACCTTCTTCGACTTGTTGTTTGCTTTACTGATGTTCTTGTTTAATAACAAATATCAAATCATATTCATTGTGAAATATCTCCAATTTTTTAAAGAGCAATGTATTAAACAAAACATGTTTGGTATCATATCTGTGATTTGCTTTTATCCTGCAAAGTAAAAAGCTGGAGAAACGTCCTCTAATGGTGGCGATTCCAACGTTTTTGTCAACGGTGGTATGGGAAAAGTTGTAAAGATGCCATTAATTTGTTGACCGTACATCTGTGACAGCGTGTTTACTCAAAGACCTTAAAGTTATTTTTACTCGTTTTAACTGCACTTATGCTAGTCAGAGGCACAGGGGCCTGGAATCTATTCCAGCATTCACAGGGTACAGACCATGAACCAGTCCAGTGCAAGTCCAGCAGCAGGGGATGGTTCCCATTCACCTTCTTTCACTCACACAGCCAGTTATTCCTATGTCCCACGCCCCTGCAGTGTTAGGCTAGTGTATTCAGACTTCTCTGCCACAAACAAACTATACTTTATTTCCAATTTCACATTCTCTCTTGCTTTAACTCAATCCGTCTGTCTGATGAAGGCACTCAGATGGATGACCACATTCCCAGACGTACGGCACAGAGAATCGTAGCGCCACCTGGAGGCAAGTCCAACATCACGTCTCTCTCGTGAGGTGCAACTCAAGCTTTGCAACAATTACGATCTCCCTTGGCTTCCAACTGAGCGTACAATAATATCATGCAAGCAACATTTTACTCAAGATCATTCTTTGTGCTGGGACTTCTCATCCAGCTTCTCTTTCCACAAGCTCCAGAGTTCATTGTGTAGCATGCATCATTTCCAAAGACTCCGTAACTTGTTCTATCCGCTTTGGCATAAAAGTAGCGTTCATAACATAACGCAGATGACTAGTGAGTGATTGTAATGTCTGAATAATCCTGGATGAGTTAAACGCCTTTGAATCAGTGCTTTTCCTGCCTGTTGTAGCCTGGGTTGATTCTTGGCTTCTCAGTAGGGGTTCAGTGTTTGTGTCTGTACTGGGAACAAACTGCCTATAGATTGTCTTAGCTTTGAAAAGAAACATAGAACGGCTGTAGTTAGGTTTGTATGTTGCAACTTTGAAATGTGAAAAAAGAGCCAGTAGGCCAGAGTTTTAGTTTAGATCCAAAGCCTTATCTTTCTGAGTAGGGATACAGTGGATTAGCCCATTACAGGTAAAATGCCTCAGCCATTGCCTTCCACCCATTCAGATCAATTAGGTCATTTTGTATGTTTCCGAGAAGAAACGTGGTGCTACTGTGAAGGAACAGATCACTTCCTGGCCCTGAATTCAAATCGTGCAAGAAGCCATCATTTGCCTTTTAATGTTCAATCTCTCATTTTTACTTTTTAAAGGGTGTCTGTTCCAAACGGCCATTTTTTATAGTGAATTACACAGCATTCTTCTTTTTTATTCTGATCTACCGTACTTTAAAGGTGGCATGTGCTGGTCGGTAAGGAAAAGAAGCCAGACAATAAATTACTGTTTTCTACAATTTTTGCGTTTGGTCTGTAAACATATTCTGTGTTCCTAACCGTGCATGTTCAACATGTCCTCAATAAACCGGTTTTTGGGAAACAAGTTTCCATTTTGTTACATTTACATAATGCTGAATTGTTTTGACTTTTTGGTCATTGGTCCATGGTCAGATCAGGAGGGTATTCCACGTAGCAAGCTTATAAAAGCCACGCTTATTCGCGTAAGCCTTGCTTAAGACGGCCAAACTGTTCACATTAGACTCATTCAGCTCCACCGATCGAATCCAGGTCCTATCTTTTCAAACTAATTCAGTCTGTGTGTTATAAAAATACACTTTAGAGATGCCAGTTGACCTAACATGTCTTTGGAATGTGGGAGGAAACTGAAGTAGCTGAAAGAAGTCCATGCAGACACAGGGAAAAGAAGAAGAATAAGACGAAGAAGTGAACTTTTATATAGAGCCTTTTACAAACCCAAGCTCAGTTCATGATTTTTAGAAACAAATATAGAGAGCAAATAAACTGCTCACAAACGTTTGAGAACATTTCAAGATGAAATATCCTCTAATGAAACATCCCCTAATTTTGTGAGCAGTGTGTTACAGGGAGTAAAAATACTGAGAGAAAATGAAGGTTTTTAGCTTAGCTTTGAAGGCCATGGTGGAAAGCCTGAAAGTAGAAACAACCAGGATCAGAGGACGTTAGTTTACGGGAAGAAACATGATGATATAGAAAAGCATAAAGATAAGTCAGTGCACAGTTTTAAATGTTAGCGGCAAATCAAACTTTTATAGCTGTAAGGCACCACTGTACTGCTGCACTGCCATGGCATTCTGCTTCAGAACATCTCAATGCTAATTGGTTTCCTCCATGTATGGATCAATCATATGTCAGATTAGTTGTGGAAGCTCTGAATGGTTTACAAGCCTCTGCGTGCCAAAATCCTTAGGCAAGCAGGAGACTGGTCACAGTGTATTAGTGCTGATGAGAGGGGACAGCTGCATGTCAGCACATTCTCCACAGCTCAACAAAAACACAGGCTCATTTCATTAATAACTTTATTTCTATTACATTCAACCGATACCAAGGGAGTTTTATTAACACAAGATGACAAGTAAATAACCAAATAATGCTATGACAGTGTCAGTATATTGTATAATATCTGATCTTCTTTATAAATATTGGCTGCCCCCATTATGGGTCGCCACAGCAGATCACAAAACACCAAAAATGAACAAGCAATACAAAAATATTATGATTGGTGTTTCTTTATTGAGGAAAAAGGCAATAAAATATTACATATACAGGTAATCCCAGATTTAGGCTGGGGATACGTTCTCACAAATCCATCCATACTCAAACCAATTGACATACAGTATATATGATTTGTTTTATACATACCCGAAAAGGCAGTTTGTGCAAAATATTCTTTATTAGATTATTACTGGAGCAAATCAGTTAACTGTAGCACTGGCACAATCGTTTTTTTGCACTTACATGTACAGCAGACGGCCTTTTCTAGAGAATCGTGCAGACGTGATTTGTATTTTTCTTAGAAGCCATCTAAGCTCATGCTAGGACAAATAGCACACAGCCCAAGAACCCAATCTAAATAAAACCCTTTCCAGATTTAAAAGCAACAAACAAATTCACCAAGGAAAGGAACAAAATAATAAAAACAGGTTTTCTACCATTTCAGATAATTCATATATGAAACATATCCTGTGAGAGCAGGTAAAAAATACCTTTTTGATGTTGAGGTCAGACTGGTTCGAGCTGATAGAAAGGCAACATCAACTAACTAAAATAAATACGTTACAAGCAAAGTATGCAGAAGAGCACCACACATCAAACCTTGAAGCAGATTGGCTAAAGCAGCAGCAGGTGCACATCCTGTCAGCTAATAATAGGGGAACCGAGACTACAATTTGCACTGGATCACCAAACTGGACAATAGACAAAAAACATTTTGATGAGACTCGATTTCTGCTGTGCTATTACAATGGTAGGGTCAGAATTTGATGGAAACAACATGAAATCTTGAATCCATCCTGCCTTGTATCAGTGGTTCAGGTTCAGGTGTTACGGTATAGGGGATGTCGTCTTGGCACTCTTTGGGATAACATATAAACTGAGCATTGGATAAATGCTACAGCCTAACTGAGTATAGTAGTTGACTATAGAGTACCCATTTTTATGTGCCATGTCACAAAGCTGAAATCACTTCCAACTGATTTCTATTATTTCAGTATGGAATGTTTCCAGCACCTTGTTGAATCTGTGCCGTAAAGAATTAAGGCAGTGTGCAGGGAAAGAGAGCCAAAGCCAGTACTAACAAGGTGTACCTAGTATAAGCTATACGATTCTAGTATAGGATAAGTATAATAGTATAAGGCTGTATGTATGGCTATAGGTAAATATTAAAGCCAAAGCATTTCAGAAACTTTCAGATATCCTTATTATGATATAATCTATGCTGCTATAAGGTGGAACTCGTTTCCTGCCCGGTTCTCTCAGTTTATGAATCCGTCCGCATCTATATACACATCTTGCTTCATGGTGATGCTCTCAGCTACTCTGTATACACTGATACTTTCTCAGCCAGGATGCGTAGCGCGTGCCTCTTGCATGTGTTTGAGAAATATGGATACAGCTTCTCTGAAAACTTGGCCTTAAACCTGTAGAGCATTGTGTTATCGGTCGCATCTGAGAACGTGACCCTGCCCACGTCCCAGTCCAGCTGGACCCTAACCCTGTGTGGTTTCTTCTTAACAGGAAGCGGCTCGCAAGTGGCATTCGGTGCCCGGTAGTGACCTCGGTACATGCACATGGTCCACATGCCCTGTTCAGGACTGGGTCGGAACCACTCCTTCCTTTGCACACTTTCGTTCACCACCCCCAGTGTCCACTCGCTGCTGTCGCCCACTTCCACGTCCCAGCTGTGGCGGCCTGAGCCCAGGGCCTCGGAACCGAGCACGCACTCGTAATAACAGAAGCGCTCAGGGTTATCAGGTACCTGCTGCTCCTCATCGGTGTAACGGATGGCGATGAGGTCATCAGACAGTGAGAGGCAGGCATCTGCTGTGTTCGGGTCAAGGACCACTGGGGCTGAGTGGAGAGGAGATGAATAAATATAGGCATTCATTTTGGTTTAAAGCTTCGGATTCTTGTAGACTATTACATTCACTTTATGTGGAATGAACAGGCGCTGTCTTTTGGCACAGAACTAGTAAGTGTTCATTTATGTAATAGCTGGTACAGAATGTTAGTATATAAGTATAATGACTGGAAATTGAAACTTTGATCATTTGTATTCTTACTGTTCGTTTCAGTTAACCTGTACAACTGGACTTTTGGGAGTTTCCTTTATTATTATTGTTGTATTTAGCATTGCCCGTTTGCCTCTGCACTGCTAATGACTCCCTTCCCCCATACAGTGTCTTACATTTTGCCTAGTCAAGACAAAGTCAAATTTATTTCTGTAACGCTTTTTACCATGGTGCATTGTCTCAAAGTAGCTTTACAATATTATATTATCTTAAAACGCCAATCGCAAATTGAGCAAACCTAGGATGGCAGTGGCAAGAAAAATATAGTAGGAAGAAATCTTGGGAGGACCAAGACTTAAAAAGGGACCCATCCTCCTTAAGTGGCCATGATGTTAATTAATATAGTTACATTGTATAAATAGAAAAAAAGGAAATAATAAATCTTCAATTAAATACTTACTTAACTACTGCAAATAATATAAACAAATATATTCACACTTTTTGCTTTTTGGGGGGGTCCACAAACTTTTTCCTACATAGTGTATGTGTGTGACATACTCGATTTGCTGCAAAACTTGGCATGCAGTTATGGTACTAATTAAAATAAAAATCCTCACAGAAATAATGAAACCAATGACACTTACTGTATGCAACTAGAGTTTGCATTTTTTCCCAGACTCTAAACTTCATGGAGCCCAGATGTTTGGCCATATCAATTAAAGCACCAGTCATCTCTTTGGGATCATGTGGTTTGCACTCAGCCCTGTAGCTGAAGGGAAAAGCTCAGTTTAAGCACAGCTTTTATGATTATATCAGTTTCTTACACATCTTGTTGGGCTACTTCATCAAAATCTAAATATGGAAATATCATGGGAAAATGTCCTCCTAACATACCGTTTGTACGTCTTCTTATAGTTCTGCAAAAGAACAAACATCACAGAGAATTCTCTCAGCTGCCTTCAGACTGATAAACCTTATCTTCCCTGTAGCGTAAAACGCATGCTTTAAATGTGGGTTTGAACGTTTGAATTTTTAAGTAAAAAAAAAAAAATGAAAGTTTACCTTCAAAAACTTCAAATCTTCAGAACCCATGGCCTCCTCTGCAGAGTTAATGTCCTCTGTCAGACACCTGATCTCCTCTGTCAGCCTGTCGAGGTGCTCCTTCATTTTGCGACTCTTTTGCTCCTCTTCCTCCTTCAGGGAGGTGAGTATAGAGGCCTCCTCATCTCGCAGGAATTGCTGCAGCTTCTCAAAGTCAGCCCTTATCAGCCGCACTGCATGCTGGGTCTGCCTCTGCTCCCAACGTAGTATATCCAGTTTATCGGCAATGCAGTCAACATCGATACCCAAATGAAATAAGGAAAGTAAATGATTTGATTGGAAAATGATCAAGACAAAAATTGCAAGAGACACTTTAAGCCCACCTCAGTATTTACTTTGTTGTTATATTGCTGTATTGTTGTTATATTCTTCTTTAAATGGCTGATGTCTTGGTCTGGGAATTATCTGCCATATTTTGCATTTATGATCACCAGATTATCATCTGGGCACAAATCCTTAATTGAGGAATATGGCAAAGGGGGAAAGGAAAAACTCTTTTAAGGTTAAAAGGAAGAAACCTTGAGAGGAGCCAGACTCAAATAGGGATCCGACCTTCTTGGGCAGCCTAGATGATACGTAAGAATTTGCCTATTTAACACGTTTATAATAATATAGTTGATCTAAAAATAATTTAAATACAAATTAACAGAGAGCACATATTTAAGAAACTACTTAGAATTAAAATTAAAATGCCGTATGCTCACGGACATAATTATATAACTAATAATGGTAACTCACTCAGATAGAAATATCAGATTACAGCAAAACTCGGCAAGTAGTTCTCATGCCGATCATGTAAATGTAATTATGTGATGTAATTATCATGTAAATGATTACAGGTGACATCTGATTAGACTTTAGGTCTCACCACAAGAGAGCCGCCCTATGAAAAAACTTTTGGGTAGTGTACCTCTTGGTGAGAGATTGTTGACAGGTTGACATGTCTCTATGATGTCAAAGACATTTGCTCAGTTGACAGATTTGGAGAAGGAGGGTGAACACTTTAAAGAATTGCTTGCTATTTAGGCCGAACAGTGGTTCCATGGGGGGATGCACACAGCAAACAGGCTCCGTATGGCCCAGACAGGCCACCAGTAGAGAGAATTGTTTGATCTACCAACAAACACGAGCAGCTTCCACAGATTAATTATCCAGCATCCAGACAAAAGTAGAACCTTAACTACACACCTCTGTCTCTGCTTGGACCATTTTCAGACCCTTGGCAGAAAGACATTTGTTACCACTGCACCTATTATGTGTCCTGCCTTTGTCATGAGGGTGAAACCTGCACTGCTACAGACTGGAACCACATCACCTTTAGTGTTGGGTGGGATTTGAATCCGGAGGCTTGTGAGGAATGTGATTAATCCTGTCTTTGCTGTGAAGTGACACACTGCCACAACTGCTGAAGCAACCATCATCTGGAGCAACAATTCAACAGTCGGTCACCCCTAGTAATAATACACAGGGGCACTAACAACTCAGACAATTGCAACACTAGTTTGGCCTGCCCACTCTCCAGAAATGTTGCCAATTGTGCATGTATAGGACTTGTTGGGACATCAGATTCAGCAATCTATGAGTATACAGGATCTATGGGAGACACTGTTTGCCGGAAGGGCCCTGCAGCTGTGGTCTACCTTAGCACCACCCGTGTGCCTCAAGCAATTCATTTTTAATTAATTGTATTTTACAATTTGTAATTAGTACATAAAATTGCATATCATCTGGTTTAACCTCCAACCACTGCAGCCAAATCTAAGCACAGCTCAGGAAGAAATGCGAGAAATCTGCTGTTTCTCCTTATATTCCACTAAAAAGAATTTGACAAGTGTTACCCGTATGTGTTCCACTGTCTCCTGGCAGTTTTGCTTGGCTGTATTTAGAGTCTCCAACTTCGCCTCTAGGGGCCTTAACGCAGACCTCAGATCTCTCTTTAAAGACAGTTTAATGAGTGTAAGTTTACTGCACCATATCCACATTTGCATACAGAAACATTCATCTTTCTCTCTATCTCACCTTGCACTCTTGAACTGCTTCCTCTGGACCGTTACACTCATGACCTTCATGATCTTCTGCCTGACAATGTTCACAGATCAGCTCCTCGTCGTCCATGCAGAACAGAGTCAGTTTCTCCCCGTGTCTGGCACATGCAGTGTAACACTCAGTGCTGGCTCTGTCTTCCCCAATGAGCCTGAGACCAAGCTCAGTGCAGGTACTGACCCGTCGAGGCTGACCCTGGAACAGTGAGTCAAACAGGCCATTGAGAACACTATCAAGCAGCTCTCGACCATAGCACTCAGTGCATCCTCGTTGTTCCTGCCCTAATTCGAGCTGGCAGAGCTGTAGGCAAGCCTGGCATAAGCTGTGCCCACATGGAAGCAGGAGCGAACCCTCTGCCTGGCACCCAGGGCAAACAGGGTCACCTGAAGGTAAAGGAGGCTGCTCAGATGCCATCGTGGTTTCATCTGATGTATGTTCAGTGCTGATTTCTACTTCTTGTGCTGTTCCTGAGCTTCTGAGCAGTGCCTGTGTTTGCTCTCGGTATCAAAACAAATCTTTTGGCTAGTTGATGAGCTATTTATAAGGAGTTATTTTGGAAAGGGTCTGCTGCCCTCTGTGTGTGTGTGTAGGGAGTCATGTTTATATATCACTCTGGGACTGAATGCCCCCGCAACAAGCAATGATATTAGCGTGTTCTGAAAAGAACATTTGTGTGTGTGTGTTGAAAGGACCAAATGTCCCCACAATGATGTTTGTGGTTCTACATTGTGAGGACATTTTGGTGAGCCTGACACCCAGAACAACAGCCTGCCTGTCTGAAAAGTGTTTATGTATCTGAGTCTAATTGTGTATTCTGTCTCATTTAGATATAAAGCTGTACACAGCAGCACAACAGGTGGCAGAATTCCAGTTATTCCAGTTAATCTGAGCTTACTAAGTTATTTTTGGATCACGTTTATTTCCCCTGGGTACATTAGGTCAGACCTGTTTACATCCAGACATCTTTGGTGTTTAAATTCATTTGGGCTCACATTATTCTTTTGTAAGTTTGAACAATATGCCAAATATAGAATGTATTCAGATGGTTGTGAAAGGTCAGCAAAGTATCCTGTTTTATTTTACCCCCTGTCCCCCATCCCAGTCGGGTATGATGTTTAGTCTGTCCAGATATTCAGAGAGTGAATTAGTGAGGTACAACATGAACAGTAAACTCACAGGATTCAAAACCCTGGCCTTCAGAATCTACAGTTTCCAGCAGCTGTAGCTTACCACAGAGCCACCAGAGCTAGATATTGTTGTTCAAGTGCTCAATAAAAGTGGAACTTGTTGACGCAGTGCTTAAGGTAATGAACGTTAGATCAGAAGGTACAGGGTTCAAATTCCCCCACTACCAAGCTGCCACTGTTGGGACCTTTAGCAAGGCCACAGTTGATTTCTATTGTTAGAATGTATAAGGTATTAGTTACTCTGGATAAGGTTGTCTGCTTATAAATGTATATAATATATAATGTATATAGTATACGTCTTTCCAGTTAAACCTATTAAGGAAAAATAAAGTAATTTGGTGTTACATAGTGGGTTTCTATATATGTATGTCTTATAAAATGTTACCTCATATCAAAAGTCAAAATAAGAAGCACTCTGTCTCATGACATCTAACTTTGCTTAACAATTATTAACATTTCACAAAACAACACAAACCGTTTTTATTCGATCCAATAAACACTGCTAAATCTGCTGCTCATAACTGCGTTCACTGTGCTCCCTCCGCCACGCTTCACAGTTTGTAGTGCAAACAAATTTAAAATTAGTAATAATTTTGTTTGACATGTTTCAAGATAATATTTATACACTTTAATATAAGATGGGTGCAAAGAGTAAATATGTAATTAAATATTAATTAATGTATAAATAATTAGTACTAATATGTGTTGGTAATGATGTGTCTGAAAGGAATGCTACATCATGTATTTCTATTTATTTATTTTTTTTGTACCAAATATTGCTGTAAAGATGGAACTTATGATTATTTTTGTTTGTTTATTTGGCTAAGATTATATCTATACACCAGGTTATCTCAAGACTAGTCACATTAGATTATTTTTAGAGTAAACAATTTACCTAACACGCATGTGTTTGGACTTTGGGAGGAAACCGGAGTACCCGGAGTAAACCCACACAGACACAGGGAGGACCCAGGGTTCCGTCCTTGGAGTAATTTTGTGGACGATAATATATTGGTCAAATATATGCAAAGGTTGTATAAATATGAACAAAGCTATTACATCTTATGCCTTCTGAAGTAACAATCACATTATGATTCTTGAATGAATTACTCACTTTTTATATTTTTATTGTAGAAGAGAAATCGCACATGGCCAAAGTAGCAAATAATTGATGTTTAACACATTAAAATTATGTTTGCTCCTTTTTAGTCGATTTAATAAACTACCAATTTATAACCTGTGACCGTAACCGTACAGGACTTTTAATATGAAGCTGGGCTCTGACAGCGCTACCCGTTGGTTAAAGGCGTCATGGCTGCTGCGTCACTGTATTTGTGTACAGTGGGATTGGGAGCTGACAGTAATGGCGTTGTGATCGTGCTTATAGAGAAACTGTACTGTATGGCGCTGTGATTAGTTACACATAGGTTGTGTGGAGACACGGTGCGGGATGCAGCAGCGATATGGGGAATATATTCGGCAAAAAGAAACGCAGTCGAGTGACAGAGCAGGACCGAGCTGTACTGGTGAGAAACAGCGCTGTTAGCAACATGCTAATGACTGTAGCACCACAAAGTCATTACATAAACCAGAAAACATTTTAGTATAATGTAATGCATACAGAAATTCAATCTTCTATAATGAATGTATTGTTTGGCGTAAAGGCTGCACTCTGTATTTGATGAGGAAGCTGGTTATTACAGCGTTACTAGGGAGCTAAACTGGGAGTGGTTTTAACAAGGGCATTAGGATCAGTCTTTAACTGGACTGTTTAATCCTAAAGCTTCGCTCATTCTTAATATCTGGCTGTGTGTACTTTATAAGCCAGTTTTGATCCGTTTGATCTTTGTAGATTTTTGTATTTAGGACTGATTTCTTATACTTTCAGTTTTCATTCATACCCCGATGTTAGAATGATTGGAAAACGAGAACCTATTTCCTATGAAAGATGTTTTCTTCTGTTATATGTTACTGCTATGGACTGTTTTAATCTTTAAAACTATTGCCTGGCAGGGGTGCAGCGGGTAAGTTGTTGGACTGCTGAGCAGAAGGTCCATAGTTCAAAGATTGCTAAGCTTTCAAGTCCTTTTAGACAGTCAGGTAAAACTGAATCCTGTACTGAAAAGCTTCTTAACTTTATCTACAGACTTGCCTTCATTTTGTTTACTCTGTTTTTTTTTTTATGAAGAAGTGCTTGTTTATCTTGTAGTACAGTTTAGCTTTTGAAGATTTAGTAGGGCTTTTCAATGTACAGCAACCATGTAAGGATTTCCCATGGGACATTAATGTAAATATGGGGTTGCTTATCTGAATATTTATCCTTCAACTCTCTAAAGAGAGCACACTCACATTCGCCTTGTGTACTACCAAGTGTGTGCGTGCGTGCGCGCGTGTGTGTGTGTGTGTGTGTGAGAGAGAGAGAGAGACAGACAGACAGACAGACAGACAGACAGTGTATTTTTTTTGCACTGCATGCTACAATGTAAAACATACAACCATTATCTGATTATTAATCTCAGAGTAAAGCGAACATTTAGGTCACTTTTGTACAGCAGGGTGGGTTGACATAAGAAGCCATTTAGAACGATTCTGCTATTCTATTTTCTCCAATCACCATTTGTTATAATAGGTTAGTGGTTTAAAAATTGGTTAGTTTATTACAGTGTTTAATCAGTAAATCTAAATCCTAAAAAAAGATTGAAATGTTTGATATAAAACTTAAACTGAGAGGTTATATATTTTTTCGAAAATATCTGCTTAATCCTTTAAAAAAAAAAAAAAAAAAAAAAAGATTGTCTTTTTTGTCAGGTCCCAAGGTGTCGTGCAGTCAGAAGGCACATAGCTGAACTTCGTCTTCGTATTGTCAAATTTAAAAGACCCCAAAGATACAGCAACACCACAGGTGATGTTATAAGAAAGAAAAAAAGAAAGGATTTGGATGGGAGAACATCTGCTGGAATGTGCATTGCTCAAAGGGGCATTTCAGAAATCAAGACCTCAGAAAAGGGAAGAACAATATAAAGAATGAGATCCAGTACAAGTTTTGTGTTTGGAAGATTATGCTAAAGAACCAGTGCTGAGGTTACTGGTACAATATGGGAAGTTTGATTTTGAGTGGTTCAGTGGAGTTGTGTTTACTGATTATCAAACATCTTGCAAGATATTCAACATTGAATGCACCTCTGGGGTGTCATGGGGTTAAGAGTCATTTTAGCTACTGGTACTGGTGAAAAGTCAGTTAATGCCTTGGAGCACAGATACTCAGGGTTTTTTTTTTTTTTTTTTTTCCCCCTGTAAAAAGACTTTTGTGAGTTCGCCTACATAACTGAAGTGTTTTAGAAAGTCAAAGGAGAAGACCACCCATATGAATTAACTCTATTTAATTGTTTACTACTTGATGTTTTTCCTGACTAATTATTTGCTGTTGACTTTTATTTGTGCAGCAACTAAAGCAGCAGAGAGATAAACTGAAGCAGTATCAGAAGAAGGTCACACTGCAGCTGGGGAAGGAGAGAGAGTTGGCCAAGCAACTTCTGAAAGATGGAAAGAAAGAGTGAGTTCTCAGAATTGGCAATTGCGTGCAAAACAATATACATTTTCTAGGAAGTCTGATAGTCAGGTTTCATATTTAGAGTTGAGTATCAAAAAAGAACTGGGTACCTATTAAAAAATAGAATGTCAAATTCACTTATCATTATCAATTAATGAACTTCATGTTTCAAATGCACAGTCACTCCTGAGATCACCTGTATTTTATCCTGAGCGTGTGTGTGTGAGAGAGTGTGTGTGTGAGAGAGTGTGTGTGTGTGAGAGAGTGTGTGAGTGTGTGTGTGTGTGTGTGTGAGAGAGTGTGTGAGTGTGTGTGTGTGAGAGAGTGAGAGTGTGTGTGTGAGAGAGTGAGAGTGTGTGTGTGAGAGAGTGAGAGTGTGTGTGTGAGAGAGTGAGAGTGTGTGTGTG
>JAUZST010082005.1:0-20439 GCA_034779995.1 Parotocinclus haroldoi | reverse complement strand
AAAAAATACATACAGGTTGTAATGTAGTAAAATAGGGAAAAATCCAAGGGGGTGAATACTTTCGCAAGGCACTGTAGTATGGTCCATCACACAGTGTACGATGTGTTCCAGATTAATTAGCATTCCAGACCATTTCTGGAAGAAATGGATTACATGTGTTTCAGCTAGAATATTAACAGAAGCAATCTATGTAAGTGCCCTTTGCAAAGAACTTTTACACTTCTCTGATGACAGCAGTAACGCAGAAACCTACAGATTTTAGAGCTGCATTCAAGGCAACAACATCTCCAGGATGTTCATGCATTTCAACAAGACAATTCAAAGCCGCAAGCCACACACATTACAAAGGCACAGCTACATAAAATGAGGGTACGAGTACTGGACTGGTCAGCCTGCGGTCCTGATCTGTCCCCTATAGACAACGTATAGAAAATTTCAAACCAAAATCATGACAACCCTAAACTGTTGCACACCTTAAGACGTGTTTACTGGATGAAAGGAACAAAATAGCACACACATTTCATCACTTTGTATCCTCTGTGCCAACATATGTTGAGAAGGAATGCCAACATTACTAAAAAGTAATAAATGTTTTACTGTTTCAACTGAATTGCAATGCACTGCAGGTCATGAAAGCAAACTAAACATGAGTCTGTAGTACAAGGAAATGAAAGAAAGTGCTTATGTTAACAACTTTTCAGATTTCTTAACATAATTGTGAAACAATGTCCAAAAGTAGACACAAGAGGCTGTCTTAGTATCCACTGCTATAACCGTAAACAGCAAAAACATGCTGAACTTCCTAACAACTTCCCCTGGGTCTGACAAACATTATAGGTACATGGTTAGTCTACATTTGCATTCAAACTAATAAATTACTGTGTGTGTCATATACATGTAGTAGAGTAATTATCTTGTTTTTGGGGTGAACTGATCAACTGTGATAGAGCAATTGGAATTCATCTATGGACCGTTAACTGCCTGGCTAGATGTGAGCAGAGACGTGTAAATATTGACTCAGTGTTTGGCTGGAAGTGTGTGGCGTGGGCATGGCATAGTTCAGAGAGCTGGTTTGACTTCTGCTGAGAAGACTGTGCCCTAAAGCCAAAACTATTCTGGGACAGCTGTCCTTTGGGTTGTGTTGCGAAACAGAGTGGCTGAAAGGTTTGCACAATCTAAAGGTTAATAAATTCAGGAGCTCCATATGCATTAAAAGCTTGTGAATAAAAGTGCTTATCTTACCATTCTGCAATAGGTGTATTATGCTTTTGTAAGGTAGGAGACTGTCATTCTCTCATTTGTACAAAGTTTGTAAATGGAAAAATCAAAAATACACGCATAAATACAATATAATAATCATTGTGCAAAAAGGACATTAAATTTGAAATACAATAAACTGACATAACATTATAAACAATGATGTCTAGAGCTGTTTGGAGAACAGCACCCATCTTTTAAAGTTGCGGGTAATAATCCTCTGGTTTCCAAAATCCTGAAACCTATTTGAAAAAAGACAGACTGTTTATATAGGACTGATTTTTTTGTCTAATATTCCTTTAAAATTGACTATACTGGCTAGCTGTACATACCAATCAGTCAGTCAGAGTGAAAGAAAAAACTCACAATGTGGGTCCTAATTTATATGGAGAAGCCAAATATGCCAAATGAGTCATTTTAAACTCCTTGGAAAAGAATTCCAGTTTTTCAGCTAGCTGGCTCACCAGTGTACAGACTATTATATTATGACCCTGGATATCGATAAAAATATGAAAAGCTTTTGTGAGAAAATCTGTTTTACCTCTACTTGTCTGCATTTCCTGTGCAACTCTAAACGCATCTCCTGCAGTACCTTATAGGTGTTTAGCAGGTTTCAGATGTTTAGAAGGTTTGTGGTATTGTCACAGTATTTAGACATTTGTCACATTTTCCTCCATTGTTGTTTGACCAACTTCAAACCTTGCTTTGTGACAATGTCTATTGTAAATAGCGCTATACAAATAAAATTGAATTGAATTGAAACCTTATGTCTTTTACTTTCTGGCTAGGACACCAGACTGAATCACAGCTGAATCACAGCTGAATCACACCACACATTCTCTGTACTGCAGTCTGTGATTTACATGGACATTCAACATGCTTGTGTGCTAGGAGGCTAATGGACACAGACAGAGGGAGTAATAATATCGTTTTTTATTGTTTTTAGGATCCATTTTTTTTAAATGCCAGACTGAGTTTAATATTGATTTAACCATCCCTATTTGTGACATTTTATCTGTACACTGAATCTGCTCCACAACTTTACAGCATATGCCGGGATTAACACAAATATACTGCTCACAAAAATTAGGGGATACTCCAAAATGAAAAATCCCCCAAGTTTTGTGAGCAGCGTATGACTGACTGCTTTGAAAATAGATTCAGTGACATCAAGACAGACTTAAATCTATGGTACAATACGGAATATTAATGTGTGTATATCATCTACACTTCATATTCACCCAAACAGCAAGATGCAGACTTGGCAGATAAGGTGTTTAAATAAACAGGCCCCGGCTACTTCAGGGCCTTACAGTAGCATTTTGTCTGGCAATAATCAGATATTGTGAAGAACCTGATAACCAAGAAAAATGGCAGAACTGCAAGCTTGATGCAGAAAGCAGTGACCACATTCAAACACTGTTTCAGCTATAAAGGGTGCATATTCTAAGAGGTGCTCAAAATACTTTCCTGTTTTCACACCTTTGGAGTGAAAGTGTTCATCTTGAATGTTTTGACAAACAGCACTGTGTTCTACTATCGCTGATTTATGAATCTCATTGGCACATGTGGTTTAACCTGAAAGCCAGAGGTGAAATTCCAGACACACTAACATCAAGAGCTAGTACAATTACAGTGCAATCGTGATCTGACCTTCTGGCAGAATGCAGGAAATGTGCTCGCCTTCTTAACGAATACTGAATGAGGCAACAGTTGGCTTATTCTAAATCTTGCCAGTCTACAGTATACACCAGCTATGATAGTTCTCATAAAAAGCTGCAGGGTGTGAATTGTACTGCATTTTGCTAAATAATATTTTAAAAATTATTTAATAATAAAATATAAAGTTTTAAGAATTGCAATTTTAAACTTTTTTTTTTGTAATAAGGCCTAATGAAAGTTAACTAAACTCAGATAAGTTCTGAGACACAATGGATTGACTTTTCATTCATTCCATCATTATAATACATGCTTAATTCCAGTGAGGCTGGGATTAACTGAGGCCTTAAATGGCCAAAAAGGTAACCGGTCAAACGGAAGTAATCAACAACAGACAAATCCATTGCTGGGCACATAAGAATAATAATAATAATAAGAAGAAGAATTTTTGAAGACTACCAAAATGCCCCCATACAGCAAAAGGTGTCAGGTCCTTCTGCTCTTAAACAGACACACAATCACAAGTTTCTGTTTTTTAAATGTATGTATTAAAGTTGGAAGAATTATAGATTTAAATGTTCTCACGATATAGGTCACACTGAGTTTACAACCCCAAATTTGAAAAAATTTAAATAGCAAAGAAAATACATATATAAAAAGTGTTTCTGACCTTTACTTTGATTGATCATACTGCAGACAGTATGAAGAGTATGAGACATTTCATGTTTTGTCTGGTCAACTATGCCGCTCACAAAACTTGGGGGATACTTCAAAACTAAATATACCCCATAAAGAAATATGCCCTCATTTTTGTCAGCAGTTCAATCCTGCTAAACATGAAAAAGTTGGGACAGGGACCATTTAGAGCTAGTAGCAATTTACATAAACTAAATACTGTTTGATTTAAAACAGGTGACGTTCAGCAGATGATTGTAATAATGATTTGGTACATAAGCGGCATCCAGGAGTCTTTCATGAGCAAAGATGTCAACAAAGGAGTGACAAAATTATTGAAATTGTTTAAAAACAATGTACCTTAATGAAGTATTGGAAGGGTTTTGCATATTTCTCCCTCTACCGTACGTTATATCGATTGGGAGGAACTTCGACGTGTAAAGGAAAAGGCCACAAGCTTCAGCTGAACTCACATGATCTTTAATCCCTCATGGCACATTTATATATAAAGTTCTTCCAGCCTCAATGATCAAGAACCACATTTCAACAATAGCTGATACAATGATAAGGGCAAGGGACTTCTGTAGCAAACCTTGAAATATTGCTCAAGTACTGCAATATGGAATTACATTCATATTGCAGTACAAATGTTAACCATGTCCAGAAACCGTGCTGACTTATCTGAGGCATGGACCATCGCACAGTGCAAAAGTGTATTGTGGTCAGATGAATCAGTAGAAATGGCCAGACTGTTATCAGCAACAAGTCCAAAGGCCAGGAATCTGTGATGGTATGAGGTTATGAAAGAGCCTTTGGTAAAGGCAAATTGCGCGTCTGCGATGGCAGAATTAATGCGGTACACAGATCTGAAAGCAACATATGTTGCCTTTCGTCTTTTCCAGGGATGCCCAGGCATGTTTCAACAAGACATTACAAAACACGTGCTGCACAAAATACATGGCATGGCTGCATAAGAAGAGGACATGGGTAATGGACTGGTTTGAATGCAGTCCTGTCCCCCAATAGAGAATCTTTGGATAATTTTGAAACTTAAAAATGTGACAGTAATGATCCCCTACTGTTGCACATCTTAAGACGCGTTTTCAGGAAAAATGAGACAAAATATGACCTGAAACACATCACTTGATATTGTCTGCACCAAAACAACTTAAGGTTAATATGGTCAGAAATCAAATGTCAAATTAGTTTTTATATGCATTTTCCACACTGTCCCAAATCTTTCTGATTTGGGGTTGGAAAAAAGTAACAAAGCATATTGGACCTGAGTGCTGAATATATGTACAGTAGGCTAATGCAGATAAAAATCAGATACGGTGTTTAGAAACCTCTTAAATGCAGTAAATGTAGAAGGACCGAGATGTCATTATAAAGGAGAGACTTTATTCCTGAAAAAAAGACTTCACACCAGCCTTTGTAGAAGGCTGTCATATCTACCATGTATCATCCAGTAATTTTTCCATCCTAGCTTGTTTCCTCCAACTGTAATAACACTATTAAAAGCACAGTCTTCAGTCATCGGACTTCAGACACATGAGCTCAACTTGGAGTGGGAGTACAGACACTACAGCTCCAGGCTGAAGTCAGTCCCTGCAAACAGATAACTGATCCTCTACTATTTACGGATGTCTCGCTATTAGGAAAGACCTTACCATAAGGTACTCTTAAGTGCAACTTGTGCTAATAGAAGACCGTGAGACATCCTGCACTCGTTTGCACTCTCAAGGTCCTGTAGATAACGGCACATAATGGGCCTCAGTCATGACACCTTTGTAACAATACATGCAGACTGTAAATGAGGTATAAAATGGGCCGAAAACTCTCCGCCAGATTCACGAACTTTGAATAAACACCAGATTTATTTTGAAAACGTGTGCATGTTAATTAAACCGAATCCTTCACAAATTGAGCACATGTGCACATTCCCTTATAATTAGCATGTAATTATCAAAATCCACGGCCACAACTAACAAATAAGCCCTGCATAACAAACACTTTGGACTGAAGAACACAGTGAAAATCCTGCAAAACGTCTCACAAAAGGCAAACAAAACAACTGACACAATCAAACTGACATTTTGGTTTAGAGTCCATATGGGTGCTTTATGTAATAAACAAAGTGGCTTAACACCAAAATACATGCAATCACATTTAAAAATTTCCTATTATATTTATTAGAATTGTTAAGCCCTTAAACCAAACTGTCACTGACGTATGATCATTGGCACATACTGGTATGTTACATTTCTTTTATGACTTGAGCACAATAACTGACAAACGATATTAGGATGTCATGTGACTACACGCAAGATTACTTAAGAAATCAGAATAGAAGAATACTGTAATTGAACTTGATTTGTTAAATCATAACAGTACTGATGACTGTATACACAGTGTCTCAAATGTCAGTATAATTTGCTCAAAAATGGTCCATTCTAGATTATTAGGATGATAGGATCTGAAAATACAATTTCTGAGAAACTGCATATCTGTACAGTCATGACAGATGTGAGAATGGTGCTATATGGTGCTTATTTCAGTTGCGAATATCGGTTACTAAAAATTTATTTTGCTTTAGAAATATACGAATAGAAATCTAAAAGTACTAGAGATGTGACAAATATTATCTTTTAAAATTATTTGAATTAATTCATTATAGTAGCGTGTATATTAATTTACATGTTGCATCTAGGCTGACAAAAGAAGATGGGTCCCATTAAGTACTGGTCTTTCCAACATTTCTTCCATCACATTTAGTGCGGTACTCTTGGCACTATCACCTTAGACTTGCCCATTGGAGCTGTGGGTCTAGATGTCTTTGAGGTTGATTTAAGACAAATCTTCTACAGTAAACAGCACAATTTCATAAAAATCAAATGTGCTTCTTGCCAAGGAGCTTAATGTAGGGCTGCATAAAACTTTTTTAATTAGATATTTATTATTTTAGGGATTGGGAGGCATATGTTCTGTAACAAAACAAGTCATTTCTGTCCTGTATGACATCACCTTTGGTTCATTGTTTACTAAAAAGCATAACACTATTCAGAACTGGTTCAGCTGAAGTTTGTGGTTGTATGATTACAGGATATATAGGACAGCATGAGAAAAGAGAAACACCAACGTGAGTTACTATATTATGTAGAGCAAATTATGATACACCGACTACATTTGACATATAACCAACCTCTATTAAGAAATGAAGCTCAAAAAGGTTGCACTTTTTTACATGAGTGTTAAATCAGAAAACTAAATTTGCAAATTCAGTCATAGCAAAATTTTAATTACATTACAATCTGGGCAGGTTTGTATGCAAAAATGAGAACCATACACAGTGTGGAAAAAGCCATATAACCACATAACCATAGAGAAAGCTGTTTAGCATGGACTCACCCTGTGTTTTCATGCACAGCCATCTCTAGTGTTTATAGTAGAAACCAACACCGAGCTGTCATCTAAGGCAACTGAGGCTACAAATCGCATGGGCTCAACAAAATTGGACAACAGAAGATCAGCAAACGTTGCCTGTGTTAAGGTGATACAAACGAACATGAAAAGAAGTGAATCCAACACAGAACAGGGTCGTTTCGAAGAGGACAGACCAGCAGACAAAAAAAACAGTAACTTTTACCTAAAAGTGGAGCTACAATCTAGCTTTTATGGTACCAGCTGGGACCTGAGCTTTAACAACCAGCAAATATGAAAGATCTACTGGCCCAGTTACAATATATGTATGTAAATATGCTGCAAGATACTGTACAAACATTTACACTTCAACCATATCTTGTTTCCAGGCTGGAGGTGGCCCAAAAGGGTACTAGATTGTACAGTTCCAAAATTGTACAGTTCCTCAATAACCTTGTACTTGCGCTGTAATAAATGTAGTCAATTACATATATCAGCATCATCATCATCATCATCATCATCATTTTGAACACAGCCATGTCTATAGCGTGGAAGCAGTGTATGTCAAGGTGCGTGTTGTTTGCAGTGCAAGAATAGCGAAAGCAAGTTGGGAATGAACAATTTGAAAATGTTTTATTTTATTTTATAAGACAGCAAGAGAGCAGAGACAGGCTTAAGCTCGAAGCCTCTGCTATCCTTCTCTTGCAATAAAGACGTTGAGACTCTGAAAAGTTTTTGTGTGTGCGTGAAGTGGACTTGTATGGTGATATGCTTTAAAATGCATCTGGAATTACTGCTTGCTTTGGCTTGGCACAGGATGTCTAAGACATAGTGCCTGACATTGCTGCAAGTCACTCTTTGCCATTATATAACCTGTGATTTTAACAAAATTGTATGGTTATTTTAATGGAATAGATTTAGACTTGGTTTACACTTGGTATTTAAATGCGTCTTCTATTCGGATTGTATCTTCATATAATCTCAGCCACATGCACTTACACTTAATGATCAAGCCTATCTCCAATCTGCCAGGCTCATTGTTGTAGCTTTTGTAATATTCTACTTCCTACGTAGTTTACGAGTTTTTACTTGCAATTAATGGATGCTACTTCAAACGCTGCAATTTTACATACTCAAATTTATTTAAGCTAAATACACAAACATTTACAAACTGCAGTAAGTAAGACTGAAACAAAAAAGGAAAGACGAAACAAAAAAGCCCTATTTAGATTTTAACAGTGGCCCAGGGTTAATCTAAGGCACAACAAACACCTAGAGGCATCGAGTTCAATTTGAGCCTAAAGCATGAATCACCTAGACCCACCTGTCTAGTTTCCATACTGACACCAAGGAGAATGAACTTTTCCCCTGGGTGTCAAAATGGCAAGAGCCCTTTCTGTCTTTAAATGATGACATAAATCTAACATAGATCTTACTTATTAAGTACTTAAAGAGAATCAACAATTTGAATACGTCAAAGTACTTATTTAACTTTGCCTGGTCCTTCTTGTATGCCAAGCTTCAGCTAAATGATGTTCTTGATCCACAGTCTGTTTGTGCTAGCATGAGGGTATGTCTGCTCAGAAGACAACAAATAAAAAAATTTTTAAGTAGATTTTTGTAATGGCACCTAAATCGTTCTGTGCCTGTTTCAGTCTTCTGTGCATGTTTGCATATTTCTGCCATGTTTATCCTGCCTAGCATTGCTATGAGCCAGTTAGACATTTTTGCAACACAATGACCAAAATGTGTAAACAAGGGAGAGCCGGTGCAGTGTCACACATTCCACAAGCCAACAATGGCAATCCCTTGCATTCTTTGTGTACAGCCAAATTATGTATTCTGTACTTCCTGTCAATCACACCTGAGTAATCTTTAACTGGATCCTTAATTTATGGAGGAGGGGTAACAAAATATGGAACATAGCATATGGAACGGGTTACAAAGAGAAAGAGCTGTGCAGCACTGTCTAAATGCATGTTCTTGCAAGATTCCCTTCCCCCTCTTTTTACTAAAAAAATCATGATTTAAACCCCCTATTCACCAGCTGAGAGTACCCAGAGTTATTTCCATAGGTCAGTGACCTGGCCCCTTCCCCCATCTCTGCCACTATTGCAGGTCTTTGTTTGTGACAGATGTGGGTTTGGATGAGGGGAATCACATGGATCACACCATTCAAGCTTCGCGCACAGCATTATAGGCAGTCTCAATACTTTTTATTTGCTTGATAGTAAACAAAACCATGGTCCATGGCTCTATTATAGAATGCCTCACTGCAGTCTTTGAAATGTCTTCAGGCGACAAACGTGACATGCTGACAAATACATTTTTATGTTAAAATGTATGACTGATTTCTGTTCTTTGCTTTTTTGTCAGCAATACAAAGTTCAGCTTTTTAAGCTACACAAAGCATCATCAATGCAGTGTGCTCACAGAAAGTCTCGCATTCATGTTAGCTTTTCACCAATCCACAGGGTGCAGAAGGTGATTAGTCAGAAGGTTTATTGCTTTTCTCTACCAGCTCAGAACTAAAAATCATTTGCCAGGTTAACTAAGTCCTGTTAATGGGCTGGAGCATTTCCATTGCAAAATAATTCACAAGGCCACAACAAGTCAACAATAAAGATGCACTGCTATCTTATCAAAAGTGTTTTCTTTAAATGACATGAGGAGACAGGGCTTAATTCAGTATGACTGTTAAACTGAATCTAAAAGCAGATACAATACACTGTCAGTATTTGTTTAGAAAAAGAATGGCCTAGAAATTACAGAACATAATAATATATCAATAATCAGAAGTGGTGCAGTGGGTAGCACCTCACAGCAAGAAGCTCCTGGGTTCAGCCCCATCTGGAGTGTCACTGGCCTGGAATGTGTGGAGCCTACATGTCCTCCCTATGTCCACATTTGTTTAGTGTAGGTGCTCCAGTTCAAAGACATGCATGTAAGATTAACTGGAGTTTCTAAAATGCCCTTAGTGTATGAGTGTACTGTATGTGCCCTACAATGGATTGACGCTATCTAGGGCTGTTCTTGCCTTGCACCCTGGGCCGCAAAAAAGAAATTAAAAGTTATTTTAGAAATAAAATAGAACTGTCTTTTATCAAATATACAATTAATAATCGTGAATAAATCAAGCCATGAATTGAGCAGAGCTGCACCCCAATTGACAGCTAACAGTCATCCAGTTTCAAGTGGAATGCAAATGCTATCATATTTCATGGCTGGTGGGGCACACAGCAAAATAGGATTAACCTTAGGATGTATTTTCAGTCCAACATGACTGTAATCAGCATGACTATACATTTCCAGATAACATCACTGCACCATGGGCATAGTAAAGCAGGCAAAATAATGCAATAATAATAGCAAACCCAAGGCTACTTTCTAATCTACTTTTTCAGTCAAATATGCCACGGCCATATTTTTTTCTGTTGCAGACAAAAGTCCAAGAACATGTGCAAAATTCATTTCATACCCTACTCAGACTTAGAAAAGGACAACACATTTTACAAATGTAAAATGACAGATGTTTTCTAAAATGTAATCCTGGGGTGCACAGTAAACAGCTGACAGGTTAATTAGCCCTTAGAGAAATAAGGTCATGCAGAATGTCTGACTGAAATGCTAATGTGCTGATTTTTTTCCTTCCACCATGTTCACTGTTTCAGGCACAGTTCATATAAAAGGCTTCACATTCAGAATTACTCTTGGGTTATTGGAAATGTTCAAATTCACATTTATGAAAAGGCACATTTTTGTTTGGTGTAACCTTTTCTAAAAAGGAGCAGCAGGCAGTAATGATTTTTAACACATTTATTTTCAAAAAGGTGACACATGGTAAAATGGCATAAACAGGGAACATGCGTGTAAAATGTATAGGCAAATAAGAACTCTTGAACTGTAAAACTCTTCACCGATGGTGGTTACTGAACTCGCCATTTTGTTCTGAGGAAGAAGCAATCATTTAAAATTAAAAACTGAATAGAAGACTAAAGGCAAACAAAAATATTCACACACTCAGCTTAACTGGTTTAATCATGTTCAAAGATCGCCCATAATATTAATACCATTCATAAGTGAAGTAATTAACACTAACAGTGTGACAGGGTGCCTTAAACATTGCAAACCAAGTACACTACTTCATGGGAACAATATTCTCATCCACTCATCCAAAAACATTCAGGAATGGTTTGAGGAAAACAATAAGGCATTTAAGGTGGCAAACTGGCCTACAATGTATCCAGATCTCAAGCTATCAAAACATCTAATGCACCAGCCTGATATTGAGCTTCGGCAGTCTACCAGGTTCGACCAACTGCTGTCTCCTAGCCCAAATGCTGCATTAGCTGGGAGAGTCAAACGTGAACAAAGCTTAATATGGTTTACTGTACCAAACAATGACCAAAACCAAGCTTCTCTCAAGTAGCGCTGGTCATAAGCAATCTCTACTACTGAAATGACAAACCTGTGATCATAAATGAAACTGTATAATAGGGGTGGGTGATACGGCCCTAAAATAATATCACAATATTTTATGTTACGTTTGTGATAACAATATATTTGACGATATATTTCAACAACATACAATTGCAACAAAATATATTTATACTTTAAAACAACTTGTGGCATTTTTTACTTTTCTCATACCCAGCTGCATGCTTCTGTTTGCATTTCCCTTTTTTGTTGTTACAGACCTTTTCCATAGTTTACACATTTCTGTAGTTTGTTGTACATCTAATGTTTTGTTCCAAAATGACCTCCACACTACGGAAGTCGCTCCCCTTTTTTGGGACAAACAGCCAGACCGCAGAAACCACTTTCCACCATATCTGTTGCTCTGCTTCCAAGACACATAATTGACGTACGCCATACTCTGTGTAAATGCATTACGTCGTTACATAAACACATCTGAATATCACAATATGGATGTTTTATATCATTTAAAAATTATCCCAGTATTATCTCGAGTGATACGATATGGCACACCACTACTGTATAAGTAACGGTTTTTAAGCTTTCTTAAGGTGCACCCAAAAAGCCTTAAATTTTCCCAGAAATTGGACATGCGCCCTATATGTGTACCGAGTTCCAAAATCTATTGTTGTGATACTTTGGTAAGCGCCCCGCTTCATTGTCTGTCGGTCCATTTCTGGCTGACACAGGGACGTAATACGTAAAGTAACTTACAGTACGTAAACCAGGTTTCTGCTTTCACTGTTGTCCGAGCTTTCGCGAACAGCCATCTGGTGACGATGCTGACTCAGACGATGAGAGGACAAGGATCACTAAATATTTAATTTATATATGTTACATATAAACCTACATAAAATATTCAAGATAAATACTATATATATTTAATTATCAAATTTCTAACTATTTTCAGAAAGACTATCTACGTTTTAAGCCGTGCTGTTTTCCTGTTTGTTGTTTCTATTTAAGTCATAAAGACTTTGCAATCGCTCTGTACTTTCTGCTTTACAATGACGGTCTTTCACATGGATAAACCTACTATGCTGACAATATTTAGTGATAATTTGTATGTTAAGTATTTCAGTGTATCATTTAAATTTTCTTAGACACTTTAGAATCGGCAATGCTAAATGTTGAAAAAAACGTGTGTTAAATGCTGGTGTTATTTAACAAGTGTTCCGCTTTACAAACGGTGCCCCATAGCTCCTTATAATATGGTGTGCCTTATGTATGGGTTAAATACAGAAATAGACCCCGTAATTGAGACTGTGCCTCACAATACGGTGCGCCTTAGTGTGCTGAAAATACGGTAATGTAACTATCATTTTGGACCACGTTTGTCATTTCAGCAGTGTTCCTAGATCATTGTTCTTAAGCCATGTTAAGCTTTTTACTTCTGTCAGCTTTCAATGGGAAAAAGAGAGCTTAATGTAAAAATGGTCACTTTCCTTTTTGACCCTGTTCTTCCTTTCAGTGATAGAGATTACTTATCACTCGTAGTAACTGGGGAAATTTGGTTTTCATAAATCATTAGCAACAGCAACTAACAAACATAAGCTTTGTTCGCCGTAAGAGTTTTAGTGACAACCTAAACGACTCTCCTGCATTAGTCAGCTCCAAACACAGCATTAGCACCTCACTAGCATATCCAGTATGGACAGCACATGGAAAACCCTTTCTCGTTCGCAATGAAAAGACTAAAATGTATTAAATTATACAAATATGATTGAAATATAATATCATTTAAATACAATAAATACCCCACCCCCTTTTGGACTCGAAACTTATAATCCACAAGACCCAGATTCAGAATCGATGAAATGCAAACAATACCAAACACAACTTCCAGAACTTTAAAAACCTGATGCTAATGTACTGGTGTCAAATACCACATTGCAGCTTCAGACGTCTTATGATGTCCTTGCCTTGACCAGTCAGAGGTTTGGTACGGAAGGGGGAACCATAAAATCATAGACAGCTGGTTTTAATATTATGGCTATGTGCTTTGTTTATAAATGCTGAAATGATTTGACTAAATAAAATTCTCCACTATTAGTACATTTAAACCGTGAATGAGGAGCATCTGAGCTTTCTGGCTGGCAGAAGGTGTATGGTATGGTGTATGACAAAAAGCACAACCTTTAACAAATTCTTTATCCATATGGAATTTTATTCCATCTTTATAATCCTCAGACTGACACGTTGAACTGCATGCTCAGTACCGATGTGCATTTTTCATGCCACTATGTTGACTGTGTAAATTGCAATTTGAAGCTGGCTCCAATCCAGACACACACACCATTAATCACAGCAGTCTCTTTTCTTCTAAACCGCAGACACCACAAACTGGGTGAGGCCTGTACACTATGAGTTGTGAAGTAAGAGTTGATCCCCAACACAGGTAAAACGTGTTCATGATCCAAGCCGACTCACATGGATAGATCTATGATGGCTCGGATCTATAAGATGGTTGTATCTGACACACATTGATACATTCTAAAGTCAAGTCATCCCTGATAATCAAACAAGAAAATAAAAAAAATCTTCTAGTCTCAAAATGTCTTTACTAATGCTAAACAAGCTTAAGACTTAGACACCGCTGCATCACCAACCGTTCACACCTGCTGTATGCAGTGTTTACTTCAGCAGAAACGTTAGTATCGCAATCTTAATATAAGCTTTCTTTCTGTAGTCTTCCAGAAACAGTGTAGGTCTAGTAGATCAATCATCAACCAATGAAATTTAAAAAGGCATATAATAATTCAGTTAAGTACACAGAAGCCTTATATATTCTTAATACATTAGAACTGTTTTCTGTTGTTTATCACGTCTGACTGGAGGCTAGACAATTTCTTAAACCAAGCAAGATTACACTTTATCGATATGTACATGTCTACTTCAAAGTGAAATCTTCAATAGTGAAATTTTCCCCAAATATTTGTGAGTAGTGTAGTGCTTCTTGACATCTACATAAACACTTCCACATAATGTTTTAACAGTTTTAATCCAACTGTTTTACATAAAAACCTGTGAATCACAATTTTTTTTGCATTTTTTTTAACAAAGGTTTATATCCCGAGTATTTAACGTCTATTATGTTACTGATATAATTACCTCAGTTTTCCTTGTGTTACTTGTGACACAATAATAAAGAAACAAGGCAAAGTTCTTTGCCAGACCCTGTTAGAATATTAGATTTTTCCAGGAAGCAGTAATCAACAACATTTTTATTTATGCATACTGCTGAGAGAGCTGACAAAGAGGACTTATTAAAAAGATCAAATTAATTTTGTGCTCATAAGTCTTTGGTGCATTAATGTTCATTTCAAATAACGAACACTTGTGCATACAGCATACTAGTATAAGCAAACATCCACCACAAATCATGTCTTTGAAAAAACAGATGTTCAGAAAGAGACAGCAATTTAAAAACTATGAGCAAAAACCAAGCTAGTACAATGTATTTGTACAGTGACTTTTACAAACACATTTGAAGTCTAATTAGCAACAAAATCCCAGAAAGACAATATCACAAACCACCAGAAGAACCCAAAGGAATGAAATCATCAAAACAATAAAAGTACACAGAGCCCAAATGTCTCTCGATTATCCCATTCAACATAATGCTAAGATTTGGGATCAATTAGATGGCAAATACATATTCAGTACTGATAGTCGATGTGTTGTTGAAAAAATGTTCAGGAGTAAATACCTGAGTGTCTTTAACATTGGGCAAATCAGTCAGATGACCGCGACAGAGGATCTCCTAAACAACAAGATTTTTGTGTTTCTCATGGTCAGAAGTGGTCAGTACCTACTGACAGTGATCTGAGGAGAGATAAACCTTAAACCGGCCACAGGCACATCAATTCATAAGAACAAGAATCTAATCCAGTCTGGACCGAATGGACAGAAGAGCTATTGTGGTACAAGTCACAGAACTGATTAACGTCAGTTATTGAATGAATGTGTTACAACGCTGTGGCGCGCCGAGTATGTCCTGCTGAGTACGAGGTTGCCTTGTTACAGACTGGTAAGAGTGCTCACTGCGGTACCCTGTCCGCTGCAAAAAGCACTACAAAATAAGCATGCCAGTGCACGAACTGGATCATAGAGCAACGGAAGAAGGTCTTCTGGTCTCCTGGTCGGATGCAGATCAGATGTTTTGGCTGCTTAGTGTATAGCATATCAATTAAGCAGACTAACAGAAGTACAGATACAGGTACACTGGAATGCTGGATTAGCCAGTGACTTCACAGCATTCCACTGCCAGTTTTCTTTGTATTTTTTTCTTAAAATTCATATTATGACCCTGTTAGTAGTCTGTCTAGCTGAAATAAAGTATTACGTAAATTGTTTTTTCAAATACCTTTGACCATTTATTGTAGTTATAGCAATATATGATGCTAGAGCATCAACGCGATCTACAGTGATTTTTGTCCCACCATAGGTGAAATAAAAGTTTTCCATTGAGGTGTGGCTTGAAAAGCAAAAAACAACAAACAGAAAAAACGTCTGCAAGGCATGTTTCCTTTTTCTGCCAACTGCCACAAGCTCAGCTAATTTGACAGTCCTGTCAAAAGCATGAATGTCTGATTTCATCACTACGCTTGAATTCAATCACAGCTGGTACAAAGACAACTTCCTTGATTTATTTAGCTTCTTTAGGATGAGACAATCATCCATTTAAGTGCACCCCACCCAGTCACCCAAATGCTCCAAATTCCTCTGGTGGAGAAAACTAGTTGACTATTTACTGTGTAACGAATGCTTGCTCTGTCGCCCTTTCTAAGGGCCTCATTCTGAAAGCTGGCTTATATCAGGCTTGAAAGTGCTTTGAAATGAGTACAGCATACATCCTCATCAGCACACAATCCTTTAGGCCTCTAGCTAATGTGTTCAGTTATCAATCCATTAACAGACACAGACTTTTATAAGGCTGTTCTAGAAGTCATTGCTCTTTTTTTTTTTCAAAAGAAAAGTCTCGTTTCTTGGCCATTAACTCGAACTTTTCCTCTTTCGCTAACAATTGCACACAGAAAAAGATTTCAAGGATGATGTACAACAGCCACTGACAATATAGACTACTGCATTGGCATGGTTACTGATCAAATACATTTGATGCAAAAAATAATGACTCAAAAGCACTTCACTTACTGTTCCTGCTGCTCCATGTAAGACTGTTGACTTAGTGAACCAAAAGGTTTTGAGTTCAAGCCCCAGCTCAAATTTTAAACTTCAACTTCTCATCTCAATTCTGAATCACTTCATATTAATGTCTGTAAACTCAATGTAATTGTTCTTGTAAAATTCTTTATTTATTTTTACTTTATTTTAGTGAAGCCTACAATTAGACGCAATGTACAAATCTCTACAGGTTACTGCCTAAACACAAAGGCTAAAGAAAAGACTAACAGGTTATATACTGTCTAGTCCTCCTGGCAAAACAAGTTCTGTAGCTCTTTTAAAGCAATCAGCATTAATGTTGCTTTTGTTAACTATTAACTCTATTATATACACTGCTATATAAGCAATAATTAATAAAAAATTAAGCCGCATAAAAAAGCAAACAAGCCTTTAGTCAGTGGTCAAATATGATTTTTAGTTTTTCTAAACGCAATTTCCCGGCTACATTTTTACAAAGCTAGTATTTAGTCAATGTATGAACTGGATGGTTTGAGTATGTTTAATACTTCTGTGTTAGGCAATAGCTTTGTGTTCAGCTCACTCTTAAGCTACTTGCTAATGCAAAATTAGGAAAACGCCGATTCCACTTTTCCATTTACGGTGAAACTCAATTTTGCAATACTAGTCCAACTTCCTCTTAACAAATGCTTGTCTCCGAAAATGCCAAAATATTACGACCTGTAGTATGTTTACAATCATGAGTGACAGGAAAAAGCAGCCAGAGATCTCATATTTTCATGCAGCTTGTACATGGACTGTATCCAGATAAGATATTAAACCACAAATACACTTAATAGTCAAATGTGTCCCCAGTCAGCCACACTGAAATACAATTGCTGCATTATGTGTAATATGTAAATCAACTCGTAACAATTTTACATTAACTATTCAATTTAAAAAACAAGTACAGAAGAAGATGTCAATTTCAATGGTTGAGAAAAATATGGTTGTTAAAAAGTTTGATGAAGTGGCATCACTGAATGTGGCTATATGGTGCAAAATTCATTTTGGGTATGAGACAGTGAAGTGCAGACCTGTGGAAGTCAACTGTATTGTCTTTTATTTTGGATAGAGTTACCTATCCAATATGATATGATGCGATATAAAGTACCAGACTTGGCTTTCATACATGCATCTTGGGGAAAGGGTTGCAATTATACTTGTTCAATACTGTATCTACTGAAGTAGTTTGAGCAAATCCAAACTGCACATAAATGTGCCTTCGGTACATTCACACATGCATTTTATGTGACTTTACTCTATTCAGATATAGTTTTAGATACTCAAGAGTTCGTATATATATATGACCTTGAATAAACAAAATCAGAAGATTAGGTTTAAAAAGAAGCTGCATACAGGTACACTGTTCAATGCAAGAAAATTATCCTCCAAAACACCTACACTCAGTATTGGATTTATGGAAGTAAATGCTTTATCTAGAACATATTCCTTCTATGAACTAAAATATCTTGCATCACCAAAAAGCACACACAGAATATAGTAATCAATAGAAGGAGCAGAAAGATTTCACATCTGAGAGAATATGGGTCAGTTAAGTAACCTCTTCATACACACTTCTGCATATGAAGCAAGTTAGGCTGCATGCAACACGGTATGTGCTGTGTACTGTGTCACACAAAACCAATTTTCATTTAAAACCAAATTTATTCATTTCTATATAAAGGCAGTCCATATCAGCATTCTAACGCCTAAATTTTGTTCAAAATGTTGTATTGTGTGTTCAGTGGGCTCACTGCATGAGACAAGGTTAGAGCACAAAAGCAGCATTGATGTGCATGTGTACCTAAGACAATGTTGCAAATAAAGCCGAACAGTGTCTTAAAAATTAGGGCAATCACAAATCATGGCAAACGAATCAAAAAGAATAAAAACAGGAATGGTACCATATCACTAATAAACAGTTATGTTTATGGAATACACCTTTGTTGTCCAAGGTATCTAGATATTTGCAACATAAGATAAGCAAACAACGACACAGAGACAGTTATTGTGTATCTGTCAAAATGCCAACAATAATGCAATAAGTAACTATTTGGTACAAGCAATTTTGATTGCTTTAGAGGAAATAAGTGTCTTGCATGTCACTGGAAGTGTAGCCTAAAGCTTAATGGAACAGAGTAGCGTCACACTGAAGCTGTTAAAAATGGTTTTATTAGCTGGTTTAAAATGCATTTCTTTCAGTTTCATTATACAATGAGTGTTTTGTTAAACCCATTAACTTTCCATCATGTACTGTTATGCCGATACTCTTTTTTTTCCTATATGTTTGTTATCTGTATGTTTGGATCAAAACAGACAGCTTGGAGAACAATGAAGAAATGTAAAACTCTTAAATAAATAGCTATCACAAAGCATTACAAGCAACTTAAACACAGACTCATCCAAAGGCAGAAATCCTCAAGCTAATCTGTGACAAAATAATAGGCAACACTGACTGTGATATATTAAAATACCAAACCACTAGAGATCGGGAATTTACAATACACCCACTGTCCAGTCTCAACAAAATTCGCAATTTTATCAGGTCAGTCTACGTTAGAATTTCTGTTTTAGGAAAATCAGCATGAAATGTAAGGATTGTTTTACTGAACTGCAATAAAAGCAATATCAGAAATGGTCGGTAACAGTCAGACAGCCGTGAAACCTTTTTCTCTCTTCATTGTAGTTTTTCAGGTGTTACACATCACAGCACATTAGCACATTAATCTGAACTGAATTCTTATTCCATATACCGGCCATTTTGTTAGGTTATTCTACCTACCAGGTGTACACATGTATTAAGTAGCTAACTGTAGCGCATTTAATAACATACAATTTGAACAGCCCAGAAATACATCAGATACACTGAAATGGAGCTGTGTGGCATGGTATGACTGCATCAGTAAAACAGCATGGCTTGTTTTTAAGCTTACTGGCCATATAATAAGACATAAATGACTTATTGGTGCAGCTTATTTAAAACAGCACATAATTTCATGTTCTCTAGTCTTTTCTGATCGCATGACACTGTTGGTTTGATACTAGCTAACAGCATTTCTGCACAGGTGTACTGTTTTACTTTACTGTCGTACATATTTTAATGTGGCCTATAAGTGATATAAACTGGTTTTTAAAAATCCAGTAAGAGCTGTGCCTAAGGCAAACATACCAGCTACACACACTATGTCACCACTCTGTCAGTGTCGATTAATGTGATGAAAATGGAGGCATCCACCACAGTTCATAACATCTGGTCCATTTCCACCAAAGGGTGCAACAATATCCTTCCAGGTGTAATACAAAATAGTCAATCATTGTATACCTATAACGTATGCATATTATACCTTTATATACCTACAAAGTAGGCTCAATTTTATTTTTACCCAACTAATCAAACTCTGGGTCTGGGAGCTGGGGTCTAACAGGTAGTGTAAAATGAAAACAAAGCATAAACAGGGTGCCAATTTCTTGTAAGGGCACACAGTCACACTCTCACTTACACTGGGAAACTTTACAGATTTCAACTGACCTAACATCTTTCTTAACACACAGACACAATGAGAACCCCACACAAGCAGAACCTAGGACAGAAATCTAAACGCTGCGCCGCCAGTCCACACACTCAGTGTATAATGTTTTGTACTAAGTGATACGAATTTATTTTATTTAAAGTTTTATGTGTTCGTTTTTACTTTTTGGTTTGTTTTAACAATTGTTACATTCCTTACATATTTTCAATGAACTATTAAGGCTCAACCTTAATGCACT
>JAUZST010081995.1:0-20442 GCA_034779995.1 Parotocinclus haroldoi | reverse complement strand
TGTGTGTGTGTGTGTGTGTGTGTGTGTGTGTGTGTGTGTGTGTGTGTGTGTGTGTGTGTGTGTGTGTGTGTATGAATTTATTTATTTATTTGTTTTATTATAAAAACAATACAGCAGCATTAGCCATCGTTGTCACTGGGTAAAATACTGGATTATTTGCCAGAAGGTTGAGGGTTCAACTCCCATCTCTGTCAAAGCTTGGATCCTTTGAGAAAGGCTATTTAACTTGTATTTACAAGGGTTATACACTGTTATATTATTTTAACTCGTAAATTGCTCTCGATAAGGGCAGATGCTGTGCATGTAAATGCAGCAAAGGGTTAAAGTTGTCATATATTTGGCTGAAATGGATTTGGAGATGTCTCTGTTCTGCTTTTAGAAGCAAACCTGCCGGATATCAGGTGTTGTGTATGTGTGCTGTGTGGAATTAATTTGATTGTTTGGGGTAAAAGATCAATGCACATGATCATACAAGTATGCACCACTTACTGACATTAGCATACAGTTTTTGGCTACTGAAATATTAATATCAAGTGTATTTGGATAGAGCAGTTTCACGAAACAGATACAGCTTGAAAACAAAACTGCTATGCACTTGTTAAACCGTATTTAATTGATGGAAATTGGATGATTTTGGAAAAAAACGGCAATTTACTGACTGACTTCTGCTCTTCAACATTAACTCCCACCTCTGCTCGTGATTCCGTCCAGAAAATGATAGGAGGAGGGTAGAAGAAGCAAAATACATTGCACAAAACAGTAATGGTACTCTGCTATATCAAATTTTATAAAAATACATTAATAAGCAAGGAACACCGGGATCTATAATGATTATTAACCAATTAGAATTCATTATCAGGCAGCACTGTACCTTGCCATTATTAATTTTAATTTCAGACCTCGGGTGAACGGATTTGAATTAGATGGAGGTTAAATGGTGCATACCTGTATTTAAGGAGTGAGCAAGGTCATGTCAGGGTCACTAATGATGTATGAGGAACAGGAACCATGTCAAATCTAATACTTGTGATATTAAATTAATATTTTATGTCTTCCAGTTGTGACTCGCAGCTGCAGATCACCCTTGTTTTTAGGTTATTTTTTATTTATTAATTCTACCAAAGTAAATCAATTAATCATCTCACTTTATAGCAAAAATGAAAATGGCATCAATCTGAGAGTTATATAAATATTTTTAATAACAAAACCAGTTTGGATTTAACTTCCACAGAAACGAAAAAATGATAGAAAGGAAAAAAAAGGAAAAAAGTTAGAACCTAATGGTATTGCTTTCAGAGTGTGTTGTATATTAAAAATAGGGCATATTTCATTATGGGATATTTCATTTTGACGTATCCCCTAATTCTTGTGAGCAGTATACAAGTCATCTAAAACATTTATATTTTATTGTTGTAGAGAAGCTCACAGTTGACTTCCTGTTACATAAATCTTGCACATTTGATATTGTTTCTGTGTTGTAAAAGAGGCATTGTATTGTAGGGATATTTGAGCTCCTGACTGGACTGTCATATGATGTGTACACACGGTTCCACACGACTAGATGACGACGATGTCTCCGCTACTCTCTTGGCCTCGTTGTACACTGCACACAAAAATTAGGGGATATTTAATTTTGTCCATTTTCCTTCATTTTGAAATATCCCTTAAATTGTGAGCAGTATATTTGAGAGTTACCTTGAGCTGCTGTGGGCATGTTTAGTAATGACATTTTGACACTGACACTTTTTTTTTACTACACTGGTGTATTTAGAACGCATATTTGTGTGTGCTTATGACTCTTTTGTTTAAAAAAACCCAGTATATTTTCTTTGCAAAAGAAAAAATTAATTGAGCAGAAAGTATTTCTTACATTTATATTTCCTACAATGTTATGCTAATTGATGTAATTAATAAGCATCAAGTAATATAGTATTAACAAGAGCAAGCTAGTACAATGTAAGACTTTATACAATATCGCCCACCCAGAGTACTTGATGTTTTGTGGTCTGGAATGCAACCAGGCTGCTGTAGTTGGAAAGACATTGCGGTACAACTGAATGATAACTGTCTGAGATTATTATTTTATTTTAACTTCTTCATATGATTGCATATTTATTACTAAGTCTATCGTTTTGGATTTTATACACCGGCTGTCAAAAATAGCTGGACAGATGCACATACTGGAAGCAATGTTTTCACATTCAGCAATTATTCCCTTTATGGAGAATAAAAAAATAGAACTGTGACCCTTTTGCTGTTTGATGGTCAGGTGTTTTTGCTATGCTATTGCTATTTGCAAAAACAAACCCAGCCAAGAGTCCATATTCGAAAATGATATGGAGAACTGTGCTATGGAGTTTGTGATAGTGCAACAAGGCAAATCTGGGACTGTGGTAACCCACTAGACTAGTGTTTAATAGTGACCGGAAGGTTGAGGTGCATTTGAACTCTGGGGTACATTTACATTGTAGGCATTTAGCAGACACCCTTATCCAGAGGAACTTACAACTCACAGTCTTACAGTTCAGGCAAACATGGGTTAAGGTCCTTGCTTAAGGACCCAACCGTGGCAGCTTGGCAGAGGTGGGATTTGAACCCTGGACCATCCGGTCCGGAGTCCAGTATCTTAACCACTTGGGTACCACAGTCCCACTGAGTAAATCCCTTGACTCACAAATGCTTGGATTGGACATTTTAAGATCAGCTGCAAGTCGCCCTAGATAAAGCCGCCTGCTAAATACTGTAATTAAAAATGTTTCGTGCACCATCCTTTGAAAGAAAATGCATTTTGGATGCAAGGGGATTTAGATAGAATGACAGGAACCCCTTTTATTGAGATATATGACAGGTAAAAAAATATTTCATAAATGAGTGGTTATGAAATGCGACAATAATTAATAATATATAAGGCATCTCTTGTATTCCTCTCTATGTATATTGATGTCAACTTTACAGCAGTGTGGAGTTTAAAATTAAAATGGGTAGCAGTAGTTACCCCCTGCAGCCCGCTTTTTCCAAACGCTGCCTTCCCATTCCCCTAACGAGAGTGTCACAGATGAGCAGAGATGAGAGAAAGGAGGTGATGGTGATAAGGTAGAGGTGCACGGATAATGAGAGGCAGAGTGTCACTGAATGACAGAGTCTGGAGTAGATTAGATCTAAAGACAAATGTAGAAGAGGAAATGGTCGAAGCAGGCATGTTTTCGGTATGATGGAGAAAGACAAGACTTCAGTCTGATTAAACATGTTCATCAGCAACGACTTCACCATTTTGGCCCCCCCGAGTCTGCTGTCACATGGTACGCTAATGAAATGCGTTCTCTAACGGAGCATTGAAATTTGAGTTCAACCCCCTGGGTTGGTGACAGAAAATACCTAGTGGCCCTGGACTAATCTCTCACACAACCAAATCTGATGCTGATTAAAGTTGTTTTAGTCCGGGCTCCTCCGACTCGAGTCCTCAAATAAGACTACATATTTACATTTGAATATGCTTTAGGTCATAATTGGTTTCATTATCGACCTCGTTTATCAGCATTGCTCAGCGCACTGGTTACACTATATGCTGCTATAAGTTAACCAATAACAGTTGAATCAGATCAGTTAAACTGCATTATCAATGTACAGTGTATAATGGCATTTATATAATGCACATATTTAGTATTCTAAGTACCTCTTTGTTCATTTCATTTGATGGTGTGGTTGCCAGGGTCTCTGCACTTGCGGTATAGAAACAATTCACACATACTGTATTCAGTAACCCTAAGTCATCTGTGTTTAAAATATGGTCTAAAATTACAGCCGTTTTCATAAACAAGCACTGTAGCTTTAAGGTTGTGAACTGTTGCTAAACAGAAGTGAAGGGATTGAAAACTACCTAAGTACTGAAAAACATTTGCTAGATTTATAAAGGCTCACTCCCTAAACCATTGATGGGGCCTGTAATGGAAATTTTTTGAAAACCCACTTGGTTTACCCAAGACAAACTGGTGTCCCTCTGTCTGCACCCAGGAGGGGTCAAATAAGATGCTTTTGTTTTAAGATATTTAAGATTGTGTTAATAACTACATACATATGTATATATGTATATACATATTACATTTAACATTTATGCCATTTAGTCAACTTACACTTAATACAATCCAAGCAATTGTGGGATAAGGGTCTTGCTCAGGGACCCAACTGTGGTATTTGAACCATAGACCTCCTGGTTCATAGTCCACTACCTTAACCAATAGGTCCCTGTATAAGCATAAGTATGTATATCTTATTACCAGTATATTGTCTTATACCATTTTATTATCGTATCTCTTATACGGACGCATTTCTCCAAGCATCCACATCTACTCTTTGCTATGTGGTTCTTAATGCAGTTTGTTGGGAGAATTGTGCTGTAGGATAGTTTGTGGATTATCTATTTTGTACCAGTTAAATATTCACAGACTGATTCGAATATTATCTGATCCTGCTTTGATCCAGCTAAACCCTAATACCGTTTAAGCCGTATCAGATCGTTCTTGGCATTTACATGAGTTACAATGCCGTCAGTCATGATGAAGCTGGCTCTGAATGCCCTTAATTAACAAGAGGCTCACGAATTATGTGATTGATTGACAGCCTTTAACCAACCCTATATGAGATGTAGATATATTCTAGGCTAGGATTGATTGAGCAATGCGCTGTTGGATCTTGTTGTATGAATTACTGCATAAAAATGAAAATGACATTAGTTGCTGTCTCCCTACATTAAATTATTGTCATACCTTGTATAGATACAGGTATATAGGTATAGACGTTGCTCAGCGTGTAATGTTTCCAAATTTTGTAACGTCACAGCCGGGAATTTATAAACTTAGAAAGAATATTAAATTAGGAATTTAAGGGAAAATGTTTTATAGTGTGTGGAAACTCAATCTACTTCCAAAAGTATAGCAAAGTGAAAATATAAAAAAGTAAGCAAGCTTGCAACCTAAGAGCAAATAAATACATTACAGATATTATATTGTCTTATAAGACCAATCCCAAGTTGAGCAAGCTTAGGGTGACAGTGGAAAGGAAAAAGTCCCTGAATGTAGAAGGAAGAAACCTTGGGAGGACCAAGACTCAAATAGGGACCCGTCCACCTTGGGTGGCCTAGATGTTAACTGAATGAGTTACATTTGTATTAATAGTCTGCACACTTAAATAAAGGGTGTAAAAAAAATAATTAAATAATGGAGCGAAGAAAATATTTGTAAATAAGATAAATAAAATAAATACATTTAAAGTCACGGTTTGGACTTCTTGAACCCTCTGAAGAAGGTACTTTTCTGATGAGACATAAAATGAACTAAACATGGAAGCTGAAGCAAACATTTCTTAACAGATTAACAACTGTGACTGGTGGTGTGAACATGTATTGATCTAGGAAGATCAGCACTTTTAGCAAAGAACGGAATTCTGTGTTTGCTTTGATTAATTTTAATTATTCTTCACATTAAGATTAAGAAATATGTCAGTCATGTGGTGAACATCACATTTAAGTGCAATTAAGCAATTCCACGTTTTAACACTACAAAATGTAAACTTTTAAGTGGCTTTAATAATTAGTTGGAAAGTTTTTTTTTTTTTTTTTTCAAATAATTTTATTTTTCTTAGATAGAAGAAAAATGCTTTCTTAAAAGCATTTGATTTTATTTCATTAAAGAAAAGCATCAGAAAAGCAAATATATAGTCAAATGAGATGCAAACTTAATCCAAATGGTGATTGGGTAGTAAGTGATATATTCATGATGCTTAACAGAAGCATGTTAAACTAGACCAGAGTGCCCCCACAGTGACTGTTCAGTAGGGTGTATGATCACCCAAGAGTGTCAAAACACACTGAGAGCGATGGGGCATGGACAGGATCAGACTGTCCAGCACTTCTTCTCCTCCTCATATTCATTAAGAAATATCCCCACATTTTTGGAAGCTGTGTATTTACTGAAGCATGTCAGTTCTGTTTTTTTAAAACTAGAATATATATGCCAGATGTAAAGGGGAATTAAATTAGAAAGAAAATAGGTTCCTTTATGACATATAATAAAAATATTCTGGCCTGCAGACGCAAATTAACGTACACAATTTATACACAATGAGTCTTTAGACGAGTACACAGTACATACTACACAATGTTTTAGCCTGTCTGGTTCCACCCAAAGGGAAATGTGTGTCCCCAGTTAATCCTGTTTCCACTCAGGATTGTTCTTTATGTATCTGACTGTTCTCTGAACCTACTTAGTGTTGCCTTGAAGTGTTGTTGCTTCTGCTTCATAACCCAACTTTTTGTAAAGCTGCTTTATCCTTTATAATATTCTTCACATACATCCAAGCACCTTCTCAATCTAATCGGCCATCCGAACAATGCTTTAACGACCAGGGTTCTAAAAATTATAACGGGGACTAAAAATTCATGTCTTAACTCCGCACATTGCAGTTGTCAGCTTTCTGTGAGTCACGTTTTCCCCCCATGTTCCCGTGTGCGTTTACTCCTGGTACTCCCGTTTCCTCCCACACTCCAAAGACGCGCATGTTAGGTTAATTGGTTACTCTAAATTGGCATTACCCTAAGCAAATATGAATGACTAGTCTTGATATAACATTGTGTGTAGATGTAACCTTGTGTGTGTCACTGAAATGATGGCGTTAGTGATGTTAAATAAACCAAATTAACAAACACCTGGTCAAATTATAACAAGGTTTATGAACGTGTACTTTATAAATATTATTTATACCATACTTTTACATATTTTTTTGGCTGATCTTATTTGATTAATATTGATTTAATTTGCATTAACTACATGTAGAAGTAAGCTATGTTTGCGTAGTTGCTTCTTTAGAACACAGAAATGGAAAAGTTTGTAAAGTCTGCTCTAACACTCTTCGCACTGAACTGGCTTCATCTTCATAAAATCTACCCAGAAGAGCCGAGCACCGATAATTTGACCGCTGTAACTTCCTCTTGTAGCACAAAGTGTTTGAAAGGGTGATACTGCATTGCTTATTAAGGAAATGTTTTTTTCAGGTGTGCTTGTAAATGTAGAAGCACAGGGTTGTGCATTTCCTGGAGGGAGTGATATGTAAAATAGTTGGGTATAAATAGTTAGTTGCTCTGGAGATGGTTGCATTCCACTCGTGTTTTTTATCAGTATTAATTAGGCATAATTGCCTTTCACAAGGCAGCCTTCCTGTGAAAATCCGGCCAGAGATTATTTTGATCGATGACTTCTTTCGCAGAACTTAAAACCGTAATTAAACCGTGCGTACCTGTGTTATAAAAGCACGATTCTCTTTTCAATCAGTTGTATAGTTGTTCCTCAGAAAGTGTGTAAATGCCAGGGAACACATCTCTAGGTATCCGAAATGCAGCCCATTTGATTCACAGTGGCAGCCCAGTGACGCCAGACCAGTGCCTGCCGCGTGTTCCTGAGCCTAGATCCTCGTATCCTTATTCATGTGAGTACACGCTCATCTGCTGCAGAACGATTTGGTCTCAGGTGTGCCTGATGTCTTTTTAGTATGCCATGAACATCTCCCCGGCTTTAAAACTGTCATGGTGCAGGCAGAGGAATAGGACTCTTAATAAATAAACCCATTACCTCACGAAAGCCAGCATCTGGTCGAGGCGGACACGTCGGCTCTGGGTGATGCCTGAGCGTCTCTGGTGTGTGCGCGCCCGCGTGTGGATGTGTGGGCGAGCGAGGGTCCTCAGCGTGGGGGCTGGAGAGCTTTCCTGCTCTTTTTTCGCTCCTCATAGGCTCACTACACGTGGGCTGCTTCCTGCGTGCACCAGGCTCGGAGAAGCTCTGCCGTCTGTGATTTGCAACCGAGCGTCTCTTTATTTTCTGATATGGCATCTGGCCCACTTTTCCCGTCTCTCCCACTTCACCCACACGAGGCAGACGTTATCTGGATAATGAAGTGAGGGGTCGATAGGGTGGAGAGCCGTGTGATGGGCGCAGTCCACTTTGAATGAATGACAATGAGCAAGCCAAGTGAAGCATGTTGATACATTTTGAGGAAGGACAACTGATAAATACTCTATTAGTCACACAAATGCACTGGATATAGTGCTTTAGACTGGGTGTGTGTATCAATGACTGTGTATAGATTTGTGTGTGTGTGTGTGTGTGTGTGTGTGTGTGTGCACTATGAGATGCTATGTTTTTTTATGGAAGGAGTGGTGTGCGTATTTGGGTGCGATGTCGCTCTGATTATTGAGTAAAATAATAATCTTGGGGGCCAGTACTATTTGATATGAAAGTATTTTTTGTGAATTTTCCTATTTAATGTGAATATGGGAGCACAATCGCTCGGTGGGTAGCATCACAGCCTCACAGCAAGGAACATCCTGGGTTCAATCCCAGGGTGCAGTGGGTTTGGTCTTTTCTGAGTTCTCCCTATGTGTGCTAGGGTTTACTCTGGGTGCTCCGGTTTCCTCCCACGGTCTAAATACATGTGTGTTTGGTTAAATGAGTATGCTAAATCGACATTGACTTGAGGTTACGCCAATTGGCATATAACTACTCTTTGATATAATTGTGTATCGCTGAAATGGACACTGATGCTGATATCAACGCTTACTAACCCAAATGAACAGATCTAATGTGAATATGTAATGTGGTAGGAAGGAAATATTTGCATGATTATGTTCAGTCTACGGTAATTATCTGTGATAATTAAGTGCGTCATAGCCAGGTAAGAATGACAACTCCACCACAACTCAAGCTAGCGTTCAATGTAAAAGTGCAGGACTGAAGTTACAAATGTGTGGAGAAACTGGAGATAAAATACAGACACCACCAGCCTCTCCGTCTAAATCATTTGATTTTATTGCTCACTCACATGGGGGTGGTTTGGCTACAAAATAATGGATATTTGCAAACCATTTCGCAAATCGGCTGCCTTCAAAAAAAATTTCAGCATGCGCAAACTAACCTACATACAGAACAGGAAGATTTTGTCAGCTATGGCTCGCACCATGTTCTGCTTGACGATAAACCGGTCTTTGGGACAAAATGTGAAACCGTCCTCTGTGCGTGCACTAGTTTTAAACCTGTAGTTTTCAAGTTTTATGTTTGAAGCACTGTTTTATTGCATTTAAATGACCTTCAGTGTTCTTTCCATTGCTGTCATTAGTAAGCAATACATAGTATCCTTTTAACAAGTGCTAGGACTTTTACAAACATGTTTTAAGGTTGCAAAGAATAGTCTAATCACTGTGAACGAATAAAATCCCAGAACAAGTCAGGAGATTTTTTTTGTGTCAATATTGCACAATCCTGCTATAAACTGCAAATCACTTCCTGCCACTGTTGGACCCTTGAGCAAGGCCCTTCACCTCCAATAGCTCAGTTAAATTGTAATGATTCTACGTTAGGGGTGTCCATTTAAATTTTTTTAATAGCAATAAAAGACCATGCTTCAATGGTTACAGCTCTGGACCGAAGGTTGTGTTCAAATCCTTGTTCCAGCAAGCTGAGTTGTTGGGTCCTTGAACAAAGCTCTTTATCATCAAAAGCTTAGCCAAACTGGATCAGGGAATCTATTAAATACTGTAAATATAACAATGAACTGAACCTGGACATTAATGCGTCGGTGGTTAAAGCTCTGGCCTGTTTCTCAAAGGGTTATGAGTTCAAATCCTTGCTCCATTGAACTGAAACCGTTGGGTCCATGAGCAAACCCTTTACCAATAGCTCAGATGTAAGTTGATCGGGATATGCTGCAAATGTAATGAAAATCTCGCTTCTCTGTTTTTGTTTTTTTGGGGTTTTTTTTTGCATGTGCACATTATATTTTCCACACAGTTCCAACTTTACAAGAGCTTTCGTTTTTCATTCTTACAAACAACATAGCCAAATTCCTCAAAAATGATATGCTTGCGTTATGTTTCTCATATATGTAAATGGGTGATCTGCCGTTTCAGTCGTTACGTGCATTTATCTGATGGTACGGATCTTATGTGAATGTCCGGCATTAGTCACAGTGCAGTGCTGTGGATTGCTTCTTTAGAGGGCATTAGAAGCGAGAGAATTGTTGCTCTGCTTTGTAATGGTCTATAAATTTTGATTGACCTTTAATTATAGGCTCTTCATCAGGACTGCGGACACAATGGTATAAACACAGTATACAGAGTCTCCTGTACTATGGCCAGTTATAGTTAATCTCTTACTTTTACCGTTTCTAAGGCAGAAATATGACTAAACTCTGGTTTTCAGGTGGAACCTAGATTCCTATTTCTGTTTAGAGGAATGTGATTGAAGAGGAATGAGGTACATAAATGTACTTTGTCTGACATTGTAAGGAAAGGCAGCATTGCCGTGAAGGTGTGTGAACTGCATTGGAATGGATTTCTGCCGAGCAGAAAAACTGCAATGCATCAGTACATTGTTCACTTATAGCGTATTGGTAATCCTGTTCTAGATCTCCAAACATCCAAATAGCCTTAATAAAAAAGACATTTCTTCCGGATTCATGAGACTGGTCATGTTTCTTACAGTCACGTTCACTCTTCAATGCACTTTTTGCTTCTCGCGTTCCCATTAGCCCATCTGTGACCCCAGAGATTTTGAAATCTGACCGATTGCAGGAGAAATTCTTTCACGCAAACTTGAGTTTGAGTGAGTCACTGACAGAAAGATCTGGGTTCAGGGTCGAAAGCATCTAATCCTGCACATCTAATCTCAGCTCTGAGACTTTGTAGTAGATAAAATTGATTGACAGGCAGGTAGGTGATGGGGATGCGAGCTGCATCATGTCACTCACCTCCAGATGCGGGTCAGTGACAGAGCTGAGGTAGAGAGCGTCCCTCTGGCCAGTGCATGTCCTCCGTGTCAGTGCACCAGGCTTCGAACAGACAGGACACGTTTGATCAGATAATCGGATAAAAAGGAAGGAAACGATGCCATGCTGTGACTCGCTCGGCTGAAGCACGCTGATCATTAATCAGTTCCTCCCGACTATTACACATCCACAGTCAGTAAATCCAGGCACACGGCTTCCCAAATACCCTCCGACTGCCGTCCGAGCTGCCGCTGTGACCCGTGCTCTCGCTCGCGCAACACACGCACACTGTCAGGCGCACACTCGCACACACTTGCGCACGGACGGGACGCAGCACTGAAGTCCAGATTTTAGCGATGGCAACTGGGAGAGAATCATTTTGCAGCTGCAGCTCCGCTCTCTCTGACAGCCTGAGTGTGTGTGAGAGCGTGAGAACGTGTGCGCGAAGGAGCGAGCTATGAGGGGGGTGTCGAGCATAGAGAGTGAGTGGACAGGGAGAGATGTGAGTAGGAGGTGGGAGGGAAGTGTGTGTTTTTGAGGTTGGGGATGAAAAGTCCATCCCTGTCTGGAAATTGTAATATAAAACCTGTGATGACTTAGAAATTCGTTTAGAAAGTTTGCACCGACTCCCACGGTTAAAAAAATTTGACATTTGCCTATGTAACTTTGTGTGCCTATGTATGAGATTTGCCTATGTAACTTTTTAAATAATGGACATTGTTGCAAAGTAATCTGATCATAATCTGAGTCTGGATTTTAACTAAGCAGCCAGAGGTGATAGCAGCTAGGAGCAAGTGTGAGACACATAGGAGCCTTAGAAGATACCAGACACAGTTGGGGAACCCATGCTAGTCCGTACACCAATCAGCTTAATATTATGTAGATCCCCCTTGTACCACCGAGACTCTGTCCCTGCAAAGCATAGGCTTCTCAAGACCCCTGAAGCTCTGTGGTACATCAGCTATGTTCTGTATTTGGCTAGGTGGAGCCTCCGTGGATCTTTTGTCCAGCACATCCCACAGATGCTTGATTGGCTTGAGGTCAAGGAATTTAGAGGCCAAGTCAATACATTATATTCTTTCTTTAATGTTTGCAGAAGAAGTTTACATTGCCAGCTTTCATAAGGGAATACCACTGGCATGAAGAGGTGGTTTGGGTTAGGGTAGCAACCACGTGAGTGACAGTGCCCAAGGTTTCCCAGAGGAACTTTGCCATTGTGCTCTTAATGTTATTCGCTTCACCTGTCGGTAATTTAAAAGTTATGGCTGATCGGCGTATAATTTACGTTTAGCAGACGACTCGCGTTTCAGAATGACTTAGAACTGATTAAATTTTAAAAGCCAAGCAGTTGAGTTATGGTTTTACTCAAGGGCTTAGCAGCGGTGGCTTGGCAGTGCTTGGACTTTACCACTGAACCCGAAAGCTTATAAAGCTATGGACATAAAATGTATGCAAGATTAATTAAACAAACTCGGTTCAATTGAGGATAAAATGCAAAAAGTCAATCCAAAAAAATCCATGCATGTCTGTCCTTTACCAGTCTAACAAATGTTTTATATATTGAATTTTTAACCAAACGCACTGGGCAACTAATATTGGTTGACCCATATAGGGTTTTCAACAGCAGGGTGACCGATTACTGATATTTTACACTGATATTTACTTTAACAACTTTTAAAACTAATAATAATAAACAAGAGACCAAATTTCTGAACTTTCTGAAATTACCATTCATTCAATCTTAAAAAAAAAAATTAAATTTTGCACCAAGAACACTTGAAACACAATAAAAAAAACTTTAGAGTAGTGCAAATTATAACAGGAAGTTGTAATTTCGAAAACAAAGTTTTCAATTATATTTTTTCTGTTCATTTTGTGTTTCATTTTACTGTTTATTGCAATCAAAACCTTGGTCGTTAAAGCGCACAGAAATGGATCGGATGGGTGTTAGATGGCGCATACCTGTATAAAGCTGCATATCAATGGGATAAGATAAATATAGGCCTTGCTGCAAAGTCTGACGTTTCCATGGAATTGCCCACTTGAGAGCCATGCGATGATCACAGGCGCACCGTGCATGACACACCTGCTCAGACGGTAACGCACACTCACCAGTTATTCCTAAAACCAGCCTATCTTACATCTTTCTTTAACCTAAAACCCCGATGTTCCCCGAGTTTCTGCTTGCTGTGCAAACACAAATCAGCACACCATGTGCAGACACGGCAAAACCATTCAGCTGTTTAATAATTAATCTGAGAATAGCAATGAGATAAAGAAAAATTAAAACAGGGATATTCTGCTCAAGCTGTGCCGTCTTGGTATTGATATTTTAACACTCCAGATTGTTTAAGCACATGCTTTATGAGGTTTTATTTAGGGATGCTTGGATGACGGTGTTATAATAATGCATGCGTTTTCTCTCCATAAATTACTGTCAAACAGTCTGTCCTGTTTTTCCGTCCCTTCTTTAGTTTGTTTAGCATTTTTTTAACATTTCACAAAGAATGCTGTTCTAATACAGAATCCTGTTCTTGACAAATTTTTCAGCACACATTTGCACGTAGATACCCAGCAGCGTTTGTTGTATAAACATACAGACCCAGACACAGCAAAAGGCTTTGTTTTGTCTGCTTTTAAAAAAATCTTGATCTTGGTTTTTTGTTTTTTTTTTAATTGAAGCGGCATTCGTGTCCTATGCAAATGCTTTAGGGTGTATAATTGGTGCTGGTGTCTATGCCTCCGTACACAGTTGACTTTTACATATTGATTGTGCAGAGAAAGTATTAATGCGGTCTGTATTATGTTAAATCTGGCGTGATTATGTGCCTGTGGGCATCTTTAATAAAATTGTCGATAAGTTGAACTCAACCTTGTATGAGCATGCTGGAAGTTGGCTATGTAACTGTCATTGTTGAGTTGGAGGGTAGAAACCTGCAAACACTATGGTTTGGCTTCCATAACAGCCACATTTCACATTAATTTCAAGATACTTCACTTTAGGTGACGTTACTGTGTGCGTTTTGTGTACATCTAGTTTAGAGCAAACCCACATCCCTGCAATATATTAGCAACACATTCCCAAACATGGGGCTGTAAAGACCTAAGACTGGATTCATATATTGAGAAGAGGTGATGCAGTGCTGTGAATGCCTTGTTCGATGGGTGGAAAATGGATCGCGAAAGAAATGTTAATGATTGGTTAATAGGAGTTGGATTGGTTAATTTGGACTTAACAAAGGCCATAGTGTGAAGGAAGTAACTGGAGTGTTGAAGTGTATAGTCATACCAGGAATGGCAAAATTCCCAGTCTATATAGTAAATTCTTGCTAGAATTTGTGGCAATAGTACATGCTATTAGGTATGTTTGGGTTACAGGTGACTTTTTTTGTGTGCGTGTTTCCATGAATAAATGAAGAAAATGTGCAGAAGATATTTAAAATGGTCATTTCAAATTTTTTTTATTAATTCTTTACTGTCATTTAAACAATTAGTAATTCTGAAAACCTCATAAAACATTATTGGATCATTTGGACATATTTTATTAAAATATTTAGATAAAAAAATATTGTTGCTTTTAATTTGTCTGTGGTCCCCAATCCTTTTGATGTGGTCGATTTTTCATGCACAGTGCATACACAAGTATATATTACACTTAATTTGCTCATTTACACTAAATTTTACCTCGATTTGACCTTCGCTTTTATACAGTATTGATGCTAGCTCTTGTCCTGCAGCTCGCCATACTGTTTTGATTTATCATAAACCCTTTTGTTTGCTTTTGTCCTCTATTTGTCCATTTTCCTTTCATGCTAACTCTGGCCGGCTAAACTGTTAATGTTTCCTTTATAGATTCTTAGTAGGACATAAAAAGTAGAAAATATAAGCTGCTAAATTGCTGCACTTGAGGTTGCGGACATCATGGTTAAAAGGTTTTGTCTGGCGTGTAGTTGCACAATGGATTTGTGCGACCATAATGCATTAAATCCTGCTGGCTTTCACTAAAGCATAAAGCCACAGTAAACCTGTGTTACTGCACAGGTTTGCTATCCTTGTGAGGTCTGTCTGCTGACATGAGAGAAAATGGAACCTTAACCTCAGTAACCTAAAGCAAGTCTTTTCACCCTTTTTGGGTTTTTTTTTGTTTTTTTAATTTGAACTATTCTTTTGTAAAAGGCAGTTAAACATGTATAGACCATAAAAACATCCGGGTAAAGAAAGTAAGAAAGGTAGGCAGGTAAGAAAATCCAGGTTTTCTTGTCATTTTACAGACGTTTGTCCTCACCAGTATAGCAAGACAAGGTACATGCACACAGAGGCATGAATGTCATCAAATGTCTCTCACATTTCCAAACATTTCAGTTAAAAAGCAATAATGCTTCTGCCATGGTTACGTGTGACATTCTACTGTGAAAGTATATTCTGTGCACACTGTACTGTGCTACTATATGCAGTGTAAGTCTATACTACATGTAACAGTACAGTATAGCAGAGATACTCTCACAGGCCAATTCATTAGGCACACCATGTTGGTATGGAGTGCCTTTTGCCCTCAAAACTACCTTAATCCCAGGCGTGACATGAGTGCTAGGTTAAAAGTTTAGGTGTATATATATATATATGTATATATATATGTGTATATATATATATATGTATATATATATGTGTATATGTATATATATGTGTATATATATATATATATGTGTGTATATATATATATATGTTTATATATATATATATGTGTATATATATATGTGTATATATATATATATATATATATATATATAAAACGTATGTGGGTGAGTGCCTGCATGCATAACCTTGTATAGAGAAGGTAAGTTGGGTCACTGAAATGGACACTAATGCCAGACAAACAAACCATTCCAACACATCATAAAGGCGCTCTCTTGGGTTGAGATCTGGTCACTGTAGAGATCAAATTGAGTACAGTGTCATGACGAAGAAGCAGTTTGTGACAATGACGTCTAGAAGATTGCACAGTGTGATCATAAGGAAATAGATAGACATGGTCAGCAACAATACTCAGGTAGACTGTGACTTTTAAACGATACTCAGTTGTTATTAAGCCAAAAGTAGGCCAAAGTTGGTACAAGGTAGGATGAAGTTGCTGGCACCGTTTTTCAAATCTTCTTTAGTCCGGTTCTAGTGAGCCTGTGCAAATCGTAGCCTCAGTTACCTGTTCTTAGCTGACAGGAGTGACAGCTGTTGTGGTGTTCTGCTTCAGTATCCCATCTGCTTCGAAGTTTTGTGTTCAGAGATTCTCTTCTGCATACCTTGATTGCAATAAATGATTATTTGAGTTGCTATTGCCTTTCTGGTTTAAACCAGCCTGTATTATTCTCTGGCATCAACAAGGCAGTTTAGCCCAGAGAACTTCTGCCCACTGTATACATTGAGTCACTAAAATCACGTGACCGCCTCACTCTTATGCCTGGTTTAACCTTTAGCATTTAACTTCAGAGTTTCTCCCATATGATTAGTTGCTTAGATATTTATGTAAAACAGTTGAATAGGTGTACCTAGAGTGTATATTATATATACTGGTCACAAAAATCAGGTGTGTTTCATAATGCGATGTTTTATTTTGAAATATTTTTGTGAACATTACAGTGAGAAGTACAAAACACAAGTTATTAATATATACTTCCCATACAGTATTAAAAAGCTAAATGATTACTTTGCACATATTAAACAATTCTTGCTGTAGGGCACAATTAAATAAATTAGCAAATCGTATCTTAATTTTTAATTCACATTACATCTGGCTACTAGTGCTAAAAACAGGATGTGATTTAACACAGGAAAAGAGGGTTGTGCTATTTGGATGTAAAGTGCTGTTCTCTGGAGGAAGCATTGCTGGTTTCTCCAGAGGTGTGATGTCTTTATTTAGCTTTATGGGCCTGCTACTGTCAGAGTTTCACTTCACCTTCAGTTCATATTGCACTTTGTGCAGAGAGGTATAGTCCGGCACACAGTCACTCTGTTCTCTTACCCCTCAGGCTAAAACTGCTGAGTCAGAATTTGTAATGACATCAGCGCTGTCCTTAACATACCCGCCCACCCCACACTCACGTGGAGCTTCAGCAGATCCCTCCACCTTCTGACTTGACTACTGAAAAACCTCATTGTAGCCATGTTCTGCATTGGAGCTGCTTCAGTCTGCAACATGTCAAAGCATTGCCAAAATAAAGAAAAGCCCTCAGTTGTGGAAGTGGTTTGTCCTTGAAATGGAATATGCTTAAAGCCGGATTTATTCTTCCTCCTTTCTTCTCCTAAGCAGGCATCTAAGCATTTGTTCTTAGTGGAGGAGAAGGGGCAGTTTGTATCCAAATAGAAAGGTGTCAGAAGCGGCAGTGGAAATATGCCTCTGTCGGGCACCTAACCCAGAACTGCTGAGATTGTATCGTGTAAGAATGTATAAATTGTACGTCACTAAAATGTTTACTAAGCAGAATATGAAGAACTTCTACAAGTCACTCTGGACATCTGCCAAATTCTGTGCGTACAAATGTACACTTATCCTGCGAAAAGTTAGTCTGGCGAACCAATACACAAGGTTCAGTAGTGCGCTGGTGCCCTGTTCAGCATGTACTGTTTGACAACTTATTAATAACATGTTAATGTAACGATTAGAAATGCAATTGAGTGCAAATTGAGAAGTTTGTATATGTTTCAAAGGATGCTCTAGTTACCCTGTTAGGACACCCCTGTCCTGGATTAAAGATGAAACATGGTTAGGCATTGAAAACAAACAGGTTCTGTATGATATCCTGTGGTACGTTTGTCCAAAGATGTTGCAGCTGGACCTGTGAATCATCGCCATTTGCGCCAGCATGTTGGGACAGTGTGTTACACGATAGCAAAAGGCAGGTTTCAGTTACATTCAGTTATATAGTTGTGATTCAACAGATTCAAGTCTTGTTTTATTGTTTTGTAAATGAAAGATTTGATAGTTGATAAATAGATAGGTATTAGGGTTTTTTTTTTCAAACTTAAAGCTTATGCAATCCTTTATAACTTTTTTCCCATGAAATTCTATCATTACACAAAGTGTCTGTTTGATATAAATGAGCTGCCAGAGGCAAAGTTTGCTCTGCAGCAGGTCCAAACTGTTTTTCACCGCCCCAGAACAGTGAGAATCATAACTCATGTTTAATGGTTTTACATCCTGGATCGCTTTAGTTCATTCACAATCATTCAGGCAGGTACATAAACAGTATGTTAACAGAGGTACATGATTACCAAAATAACTTTTTTTTTTTTTTTTGGATCTGTTCAACTCTGATATCGAATGGACTACCAGTACAATGCCTCTCTCACAACAGCCTGAGACTGCAGAGAATTTGCCTTTCTTTTAAACAGATTGCGTGTAGGTGTGTGTGTACTTGCTACTTATCGGTTTTGTACACATCACGTTGACTTTGTAATATATCCATACATCCATGTTTTGTTGGTGCTCATATGGGTGTTTTTTTATTAGTGTGTATTTAACACATCTTGGCCTTTCATTTGTAAAACAGTTACTTGTTTTTATTTGTTCCTGATTTTTGTTTCCTATGAGAATGATCAGTCGCATTCTAAACCATATCACATGGAGTCAATATCTGTAAACCTTATCAGTATGAGCACCATAACAGTTTAGTCTCACATACTGACTGAATAAAGTAAGTAGTATGTAAGTATGTAGCCACTTCTTCTAATTAGGGTCTGTGGTGACCTGGTGGTTAGGGTACTGAATTATTGACCAGAAGGTCCAGGGTTTAAATCCCACCTCTGTCACAGTTGGGTTCCTTTAAGCAAATATTGCTTGAATTGTAAGGGCTTAAGGGTCGTTTGCTAAATGCCTTAAATGTAAAGCTAATTAGTTACTTTTACTGTCTCACAATATGACACAGGATAGCATGGAAGCACTGTTAGATCAACAGTGGATGCAGAATAGCTTGTACTGAACTAAAGTCAGATAATCATCTCGTTCCCCTGCCCACCGAAAACGACTTTAATACAGAAATTAATTACCAAATGTGATGGAGAACTTGACTGGCTTACTTGACTAGCTCAAATTATAACACCCTGAGACATTTCTAAAATGGCGTGTCAAAAGGCATCCCATATGGAGTATATGTACACTGATTTAAGTAGCTGTTAAGTAACCCAGAAATGTACTTTACCAGTATGTAATCCCAGGATTGGGCTTATTTGGTCCGTATTTAGGATAGACAAGACATAGGAAAATTCCTAGTTCGTTCTGATGTCCAATGTCAGTTTGATTTTCCTGGATTTCATCGGGACAAGATGCCTTACAAGTCCAGATTAATTCCCAGAAAGACTTGCATGTAAGCAACAGCTGATGCGTTACAGAGTAAGAAGTGCTGACACATGAAAACTTAATATTGGTAACGCGAGAAAAAAGTTTCGAACATGCCAAAAGTCAGTCGTAAAATCAGAACCGAAGTCTAAAAGCTAAAGCAGTCGTGCGTTTTTATTAAATCTGAAAGTTATGCTGCAGAAAGCTATTAGACTTTTTCAATATGGAGCTGATGACACATTTAACCAGGCTTGTTTTTCGGATAATCGAGAGCAGAGCCAAGGGATTCCGACATCCAATAATGAACACCAGGTAACGTCGTGCAACCCCCCCCCCCCTCCTTTTGGTTCGCGCCGGTCCCTTCCCCGAAGAACACAACGTTACCATGGAAACGCGCCTTGGTGTACCATGCTGAGTAAGTGCACTGATAGTACTAGAGGATGAACATTAACCCTGTTAGAAATGCTGCCAGAGACAGGAAACACCACAGTGTTGCTTTGCTAACAGCGATGCCCGTCACGTGTAGCTGCTGTGTTTGGAAATGGAAGGATTAATCGGTTTAGTATGCTCTGTTTCTCTCGCTCTCTACCAGCATCCTGGTCACTCTGCACTGATTTGATGTGCACATGGTCGTTTGTTTCTTGAGTGCACTTTTAATCGTTTTAATAAATGGGTCTGTGCACAATTTCATGCATGGTGAAATCTGGTTCTTGCTCAGGTCGGATGTTGGCTTGACAATTTGCCGTAAAGTTTATGAGACTTGGGGTAGCTGTGCTTTGTACGAGACTTATTGACCAGTTGTTGGGCAGTTAATTGAAAAGTCTTCTCTCATTTTCAAGTCATTGTAAATAAATAAATGTAGCTTGTCAAATGAAAAAAAATGAAACGCACTCTGTTGCACAGCTTCAGTAAAAAAAAATGTTGATCCTTGCTTACCTTATCATTACAACAATAAGAGACGTTTACTTTGTGCTCTAACAGTGGATTTTTTCCTAATTCTTTGAAAAAAAAATCTGCATGTTTTTTAAATATGTGTTATATTACTGTTTATTGTATGAATGGTTTCTTCTGAAAACAGCCGTTAACCAAATATAGTAAATGTCACACTCCACCAAAAGGCTGTTTTGGTGGAGCTCCACAATCCACACTAAAACACCACCACATCAGGGACACAGCAGTGCTGAGAATGATCCTCCACCCAAATAGTACCTGATCTGTGCTGGATCTATGGTGGTCCTGACCACCAAACAAAGTATGTAGAGACGGGGAGAGAGAGAGAGACGGGGAGAGAGAGCGAGTGGGGGAGCGCG